>ML103482.1:8006-58916 GCA_003697995.1 Taxidea taxus jeffersonii
ATTTCCTCTTGTGATTGAGTTCTAGCTTCAGAGCATTGTGGTCTGAAAATATGCAGGGAGTGATCCCAATCTTTTGATACCAATTGAGACCTGATTTATGACCCAGGATGTGATTTCTTCTGGAAATGTCCCATGGGCACTAGAGAAGAATGTGTATTCTGTTGCTTTGGGGTAGAATGTTCTGAATATATCTGTGATGTCCATCTGGTCCAGTGTGTCATTTAAGGCCTTTATTTCCTTGTTGATCTTTTGCTTGGATGATCTGTCCATTTCAGTGAGGGGTGTGTTAAAGTCTCCAACTATTATTGTATTCTTGTCTATGTGTTTCTTTGATTTTGTTATTAATTGGTTTATATAGTTGGCTGCTCCCGTGTTGGGTCCATAGATATTTAAAACTGTTAGATCTTCTTGTTGGACAGACCCTTTGAGTATGATATAGTGTCCTTCCTCGTCTCTTATTATAGTCTTTGGCTTAAAATCTAATTGATCTGATAAAAGGATTGCCACCCCAGCTTTCTTCTGATGTCCATGAGCATGGTAAATTGTTTTCCACCCCCTCACTTTCAATCTGGAGGTGTCTTCAGGTCTAAAATGAGTTTCTTGTAGGCAGCATATTGATGGGTTTTGTTTTTTTATCCATTCTGAAACCCTGTGTCTTTTGATTGGGGCATTTAGCCCATTTATGTTCAGGGTAACTATTGAGAGATATGAATTTAGTGCCATTGTATTGCCTGTATGGTGATTGTTACTGTATAATGTCTCTGTTCCTTCCTGGTAATACTTTAGCGTCTCTCTTTGCTTAGAGGACCCCTTTCAATATTTCCTGTAGAGCTGGTTTGGTGTTTACAAACTCTTTCAGTTTTTGTTTGTCCTGGAAGCTTTTAATCTCTCCTTCTATTTTCACTGATAACCTAGCTGGATAAAGTATTCTTGGCTGCATGTTTTTCTCGTTTAGTGCTCTGAATATATCATGCCAGTTCTTTCTGGCCTGCCAGGTCTCTGTGGATAAGTCTCCTGCCAATCTAATATTTTTACCATTGTATGTTACAGACTTCTTGTCCTGTGCTGCTTTCAGGATTTTCTCTTTGTCGCTAAGACTTGTAAATTTTACTATTAGATGGCGGGGTGTGGACCGATTCCTATTGATTTTGAGGGGTGTTCTCTGCATCTCCTGGATTTTGATGTTTGTTCCCCTTGCTATATTAGGGAAATTCTCTACAATAATCCTCTCCAGTATACCTTCTGCTCCTATTTCTCTCTCTTCTTCTTCTGGAATCCCAATTATTCTAATGTTGTTTCATCTTATGGCATCACTTATCTCTCGAATTCTCCCCTCGTGGTCCAGTAGTTTTTTGTCTCTCTTTTGGTCTGCTTCATTATTCCCTGCCATTTGGTCTTCTATATCACTAATTCTTTCTTCTGCCTCATTAATCCTAGCAGTAAGAGCCTCCAATTTTGATTGCACCTCATTAATAGCTTTTTTTATTTCAACTTGATTAGACTTTAGTTCTTTTATTTCTCCAGAAAGGGCTTTTATTTCTCCTGACAGCGTTTCTCTAATATCTTCCATGCTTTTTTCGAGCCCGGCTAGAATCTTAAGAATCGTCATCCTGAATTCCAGATCTGACATATTACCGATGTCTGTATTGATTAGGTCCCTAGCCTTCGGTCCTGCCTCCTGTTCTTTTTTTTGTGGTGAGTTTTTCCGCCTTGTCATTTTGTCCAGATAAGAATCCGCTGTTCTCCTTGTTAAGTGAACTTGGTCTTGGCTGGATTTCTTGTTGATCTTCTGGGGGAGGGGCCTGTTGTAGTGATTCTCAAGTGTCTCTGCCCCAGGCGGAATTGCACCGCCCTTTCCAGGGGCCGGGCTAAGTAATCCTCTCAGGTTCGCTTTTGGGAACTTTTGTTCCCTGAAGGCTTTCCGTAGAGTTCCAGAGGACAGGATTGAAAATGGCGGCCTCCCAATCTCCAGTTCGGAGGAGCCCAGAGCTCGGGGCCCCAGTCTTCAGTGTGCCTTTTAGAAAGTGGTCGATTTTCTGTTTCTAGAATTGTTGTTTTTCTTCTCCTCTATCTCCTGTTGGATTCGTAGGTGTTCGGAATGTTTTGATAGGCTATCTAGCTGATCTCCTGCTGCCTGATGTCATCTCAGCCTGCTACTTCTCCGCCATCTTGACTCCTCCCTATCTTTCCCTTTTTTGAAAGACATAGAATTTTCCTGCACTGTTCACTACTTAGGGTCTCCTTGCCTTTTGAAGGCTCTCATGTACGTGCAAAAATTCAGTGAAAAGTGTATGCTGTTGATGCAGTTTATGTCAAGTTAATTCTTAGGACCAGATAGAGATCTTAAAAAGTCAGGAGGCAGTTTTTCCTCCTCTATGAATAGAATGTCTGTTCTGAATATAGTCAGATGTTGTTTGATGAAGAAGTCTGATGTTGTTTGATGTTTAATCAGATCAGATTGACAGTACTTAGAAATTTTATATACTTACTAATAATTTTAGGGATAATTACTTAGTATTTTCAATCACTGAGAGAGAGCATATTAAAATCTCTAACTAGGGGGCATCTGGGTGGCACAGGGTGTTAAAGCTTCTCCCTTCAGCTCAGGTCATCATCCCGGGGTCCTGGGATCAAGCCCCACATCGGGCTCTCTGCTGAGCAGGGAGCCTGCTTCCTCCTCTCTCCCTGCCTGCCTCTGCCTACTTGTGATCTCTGTCTGCAAAATAAATAAATAATTTTAAAAAATCTTAAAAAAATAAATAAAAAAAAATCTCTAACTAGGATTGTGGGTCAGCGAGTGTTCCCTGCAGTTCTATAAATTTTGGCTTTATAAGCTAGATGCTGTTTACATTGTTACATAATTTGGAATATTATGATGTTCTCCAAAACCGTCTGCCTTTTCCATCATGTAATACTCTTGATTACCTCTTGCAATAATCCTCACCTTGAAATGTATTTGGTAAATATCACTGGTTATTCCATTATCCTTTTGCTTACTATACCCATAGAATATCTTCTTTATTCTAAACTTTACGTTTTATATGCATCTTTCCTTAGATTGCATTTTTGAAGACTGTGAAAATCAAGTTCTTTTTTATTCAACTAACAATCTCTGCTTTTATTTAATGTTTGGTGCTCTAAGTCCATTCCTATTTAATTAAATTTTATTTTAGGTTTGCATCTACCCTGATTTCTACTTTTCTTCCTCAGTTTATCCTGTCTTGTCTTTGTTGTTGTTGTTGTTAATGACACATTATTTTACCTTTTATTTTTAATTTCTTTTTTTTTAAGATTTTATTTATTTATTTGTGAGAGAGAGAGTGGGAGCGAGCACAGGCAGAGAGAATGGCAGGCAGAGGCAGAGGGAGAAGCAGGCTTCCTGCTGAGCAAGGAGCCCAATGTGGGACTCGATCCTAGGACCCTGGGATCATGACCTGAGCCAAAGGCAGCCGCTTAACCAGCTGAGCCACCCAGGCGTCCCTTATTTTTAATTTCTAATGGCACATTATTATAGTGTTCCCTGCCATTTCTTGTACAAGGTATCATTATCCACTCCATATTTCCTCCTTGCCTTTTCTTCACTCTAAAACCGCTATGAGGGTCCCCTTCCTGCACCCTGCTTACACTTTCTTGTCCTATTTCCTATTCCACAAATATGGTAATCATTAGTCAACCTTATCATCTATATTACTTCTGCTTTGCACATTAAGAAATTTATGCATTTTATGTTTATACTTGTTTCTTAAATGACATGATGAACAGAAAGCAAAATCTTGCATATTTGCTAACTTATTAACCATTTCTGGTGCTTTTTATTCAGCTTAATGAATCTATTTCCCATTTGGAATAATTCCATCAGCCTGAATATACCCTTTAACATTCCTGTCATCCACATATGCTGGTGATCAATTATTTCTGATTTTTTATTGTTTTATTTTAATTCAGAAAGTGTTTATTTTGTCATAATCCGTGAAGACTATCCATGTTGCATTCCTGAGTGTTTCTTTGTTCTTCATTTGTTTTTATTTTTTCAGTCCTTAAACTGTGTCTTTTCCTTGTGATCTGTCTACAGATTTTGATGGAAACTTGGTGATGACTTTTAGCCATTCTTCTCAGTATTCAATATGCCCTTTCTTGCTGTGGTTACTTGAAATTTTATCTTTAGTGCAGTTTCACAGCAGTTTGACAAGTATGTGCTTCAATGTGGTTAAATTTATAAAGATCTTGACTGAGTTTTCCTGTTCTTTTTTTTTTTTCCTTTTGTGGAAATCTGTCACTTTTATAATCTGAATTGGGAATTATTCAATCACTATTTCTTCACAGTTTTCCCCCAGTTCTCCTTTTTCTACTCTGCAACGATAAATACACACTGAATGAAATGTGTCAAATTGTGAAAAGTCCCTCTTGGTGCTGTACATCTTTCTTTCTTTGTTTTCCTCTGTTCTTCAGTTCAGATGATGCATAGGAATCCGTCTTCATGGTCAACTTCACATTTCTCTGCCATCTCTAATCAGCAGCTTGTATGTACAGAACATTTCCTGGAGCTGATATGCACATGGTTTGTTCTAAATCAGAATTTCTAATATTACCAGTTGCCAAATGATTATTTCCTGGCTTTTGCAAAAGTATGTTCCACTCTTTGTCACTGATAAATCCATACCCATTACTTGGTCTTTCCATGTATTGTCTCCATAGTTATCACCTATCCTTTAGTCCTTCCCTTAAAGGTAGTAGATTTTCCTAATGGTAATGCTAAGTTATAAAATACTTGTACTCAAAGAAACTGGAATATATACATCTTTAAGTGCTTTATTTAGAAGCTTTAGTCTATAGAAATGACATAAATAAAGTTGGACTGAAATGAATAAACCAAAATTATTAATGCACATTTTATTCCAATGTCAGATAAAATTTCAGCTCATTAAAATATCTGAATCCTATTCCAAGGTGGAATTCTTGAATATCTATGTGTACTTTTGTGCAAAAGTGTTCTGAACCTTTCTTTTCTATATATATCATATATAATATATCCATTTCCAACCCAGTGATATCTGAAATCAAGTTTTTAGTGAATACCACTACTTCTATTCCTCCTACTCATTACCTTATTACCACCTACAGGTGCAAATTTTTATTATTGAAACAAAATCTTTGAAATCTAACATGCCCAGGAAACCATTATTTTTTATTATTAAGTTAAAAGACTTTCACAACTCACAGTATCATTGACTTACATAGATCATGGGACATTGCTGGAATTATTGATGGATCTGAAGATCCCAGGAGTAAGATGATTCTCCAAGATTATGTCACTTGGGCCTCATGCGCTCGAGGAAGTTCTGGTCCTTGACCAAGCCATCCTTCAATGCACTTTACGTTGTTTCATTCTGTAGACTGAAGAAGAAGGGATTCAGGCGTGATGGCAGTAGAGATGATAAAGAGGATCTTCTTAAGACACAAGCTGGTCTTCTTGGAGGGTTGGAAATAGGCAAAAATGGAGATTCCACAGCCCATGGAGACCACAGTGAACTGAGAGACACAGGTGGCAAAGGCTTTGCATTGACCTTGTCCTGAGGGTATCTTCAGAATTGTGGAGATGATGCAAACATAGAGACAAAGTGAGGGAGAGGGAATTGGGGAGCAGGACAAGGGAGCTGAGGAAGTCCAAGAGTTCAATGACACAGATGCCAAAACAGGCCAAGTGGAGGAGGGGAGCACTCTCACAGAAAAAGTGATCGGTCACACTGGGGCCACAGTGTGGCAGCTCAGCCTTAAGGACAATGGATGGAAGAATGAGGAGAAACCACCTATCTATGGGAGTATAACAAGATGCACACAGAGTCAGCTGATCATAATCACAAGGAACTGAAGGGGGTTGCGAATGGCCATATAGCCATCATAGGACATGACTGCAAAAAGGATAAACTCAGTGTATCTGGAAAGGAAGAAGAAAGAGAACTGTGTGAACCATCCACCATCACTTTCTCTCCGACAGGCTGTCGGCCAGCATCTTGGGAATGGCACAGGGCTGGTTGATAGCTCACTGAGAGAGAGATTATGAGGGAGCAATACATGGGCAACTGAACCCTGTAATCCAGGAGAATTCAGGTGATAACGACAGTATTTCCAAGGACAACACCAAAGAGGTCAATATAAAGAATCAAGAATAGGAGGCCCCTGAGTGCTCTGGCAGTTGGCATCCCTACAAGAATAAAGTCAGTCACCAATGTTCAGTTGTCTCTTTCAATATTTGTGTCTCTTTTACCATAAAGAGAATGATAGCAGGGGGAGGGAGTATGGTCAATCATTCATTAAATCAAGAAATTTAGGAGAAATTTAAAATAAATTATTTTAGCAACTTTTTTCCTAGCCTAATTGATTGAGGCAATTGATATTATGATTGGGTCTAACATATCCTTCAAAAACCCAGCTTCTTTCCTTGTTATATTCTATAGATCTCTGCAGAGGTATGTTAAATGTATAATTAACTATACATTTTCTCAATAGGAACTTGGTCAAGTAAGTGTTCTGATAAAACACCAAGAGAAGGTTTAATTGGTACCTGCAAATATACCAACAGTTTATTTCTGCTGTTTGTCTTCTAGGAGCTGGGATATCTGGATGTCGAAAGGGCACACGGAGGGTACAGGTTTGAGAGCCACAGTGGACACTGGGCATACACAGCAGCCAGATTTTCCCACCTGAGAGTCCAGCCCTCCAACTTCCAGGTAAGGTGGAAAAATAAGTGAACCATCTTATCCTCCTTTGTATATTTAATATTACTTTTTTTCAAGTTTTTATTTAAATTCCAAGTATCTTTATAGATTTCAACTCGTCCTTCCTTCACAGTCTTTATTTTTCATTGCAAGGCAAGTACTAAATTCTGTTGAAGTGAATCTGTTCTTGAAATTTTGTATCATAAACAATTATACAAATAATGTGTTAATATGTGTAAAGCTATTGATAATTTTTCAATGATGTTTTTGAGATATTATATTTGATGGGACAAGATGATGATTAAAGGTTTGTGTCTGAATTAGTTACAGAAAAGAAAAAAAATAACTTAAAAATGATTTGGCCAAAGAAGTACACAAATAATCCTCAAGTTTGAGAAATAATCATATAAAAATGGGCACAATGGTATAATGAGAGGAAGATAATATAACTTTGACAGAAATGAAAATTACCAGGGTGCCTGGGTGGCTCGGTTGTTAAGTGTTTGCCTTTGGCTCAGGTCATGATCCCAGAGTCCTAGGATCCAGCCCAGCATCGGGCTCCCTCCTCAGGGGTAGCCTGTTACTCTCTCTCTCCCAGTCCCCCTGCTTGCGTTCCCTCTCTCGCTGTGTCTTTCTCTGTCAAATAAGTAAATAAAATCTTAAAACAAAAGAAATGAGAGTTACTATCAGTGACTTCCTCCACACACAGAAAAAATTAGTGCAAAGATAAACATAATAATCTTTTGCGATAACATAGTAAACAAAATGTATTTTAAAGATAATAATCATATCTGAGCAATAAGAAGTCTACCAATAAATATTAATACATTCCCTGTTACTGTTATAGATCTAGGACTGCGATGTAAAACCAATACAGTTCATCAGAAAAACACAACATAAAATGGCTCAAGGTGCAAAAAATATAAGCATTGGTATAAATGTTTTAAGAAACACATGTAAAAAACGAAAATATCTGTTGTGATATTAATGATAGAAAAATCATTATCAAAGCAAGGTACAAAAATTAAATTAAAAAAAGATCAACATATTATGAATCTATATGACATGAGAGATCACATCAAATTTAAGGCAGAAAACTTAGAAACAGAATCAGGAATGAAAATAACATGCTAACAAGAGCATTTGATATAATATATTCTATATGTTTCAGAGACAAATAAAGAATGAATTATACAAATATTATTGAAATAAAGTAATTAGAAATAAATTACAGGAAATATCTGCAGTACTATAAATGGAATGACATAACAAATTCCCTAATTGGAATCAAAACTACAAAAAATTTTAAAACTAAGATTCAATTACAACTAAAAGGTATGATTGGATTTTAGTTCAGAAATGGCCAAAAAGGGGGGCGCCTGGGTGGCTCAGTGGGTTAAGCCTCTGCCTCCGGCTCAGGTCATGATCCCAAGGTCCTGGGATCAAGCCCCGCATCAGGCTCTCTGCTCAGCAGGGAGCCTGCTTCCCCCCACCCCCGCCTCTTTGCCTGCCTCTCTGCCTACTTGTTGTCTCTCTCTCTGTCAAATAAATAAATAAAATCTTAAAAAAAAAGAAATGATGGTCAGGATACCTCATGACTGTGAGTGTTACAAAAAAGGGTAAGTAGACAGGAGATGCAGGCTAACGCATATTTGTTTGGTATTTTTAGGGACAGCAGCAAGTGAGGCAGTGTTCTTGATGATCTGATTTCAGACAACTTGCTTTAGTATCAAAAACAGAGATGGGAGTGAGGGAGGGCAAGAGAGAAGAGAGGGATGTACAGAGGGACTGAGAGGGATGGACAGAGGGAGGGGAGGGTGAGAGGGAGGGACAGAGGGAAGGAGAGGGAGAAGCTCTCTCAGAATAGAGAATAAACGGATTGCTATCAAACTTGCAGCAACTATTTGATGAATGTGCTTGAAGTAACCCTAGACATTAAATATTTGGGTTGGATTTCTGGAAACTAATGAGGCAAAGCAGATACTACAGAAGTGAAGGGATGTTTTAAATCCTGAAGAAAAATGTGTGAGACTACAGATGTTTATTTCTCATTGAAATGCATCAATCCTGACTTTCTTACAACAAAATGCTTAGTGAAGGTGTGATCCTGCCACGTTGTCCCAACTTCCCTGGTGTCTCAGTTTTGAACAAATGTAGAATGGTAAAGTGGGTGCATTTGTTCTTACTTGACACGCTTTGGCACAAGGAATACCTCATGAAGCCCCCCACCTTCTGTCCCACACAGAAAATGTCCTCATCACCCCAGTGTCCTGTTTTACAGGAAGTGCCCCCTGCCCCACAGACATGATTTAGGTGAAGGAAAACAGAAAGAAATTCCTTTCTTTGTGTCCCCATTTTTTGCCCCTGCCCCACATCTGGGTGGGAAACAGCCATGTTTTTCACTCTGTGTTCCTGAAACTCTTTAATGAGTCTATTCCTCGGAGACTCTAATACAGAGAGATGAGTCCAAAACAGGAGTCTGTTTTTTCTTGGAAAGGCCTTTTTTGTTCATTTTTCTCCTGTTCCCTTATGTGTTTTCAGTAAGCCTGCTTGTATGTATATTGCATATTACACTATTTTATTTCCACATTTTTTAAACGTTTGTTCCCAGTTAATGCTAAATGTGGCTTGTATTCTTGTCCTGATGGAAATGATTTTCTGTGATTTCAAAGTAATATTTTTTTTCTACACTGTTAGATTTGCAAATGTAATTTCTTCTTCCACAAAAGCCTCTCTGCCCCTTTCTCCTTTGGGTGAAATGAGCTAAACCTTTTAACGATGAACATGGGTGTCCATCTTTTTTGTGTTCTCTCTGACTGCAAATATGATTACCTTTCCTGACCTCTAGGGTCCTCTGCTGATTATAAATATACATATATACACACTCCGTTTTGTCTATATTTCAAATATAGCCATGCATTTCTTAAATTCTTGGTGAACTTATACAGAATAGATACTCTGTTTATCTGGGATATTTTAACACTTACTATAGTGGCAATAGTAAGTAGTTGAAAGTATTTTGTGGGTGTTTAGAGGAATGAATGAATGAATGAATGAATAAATGAACATGGGAAGTTGACAGTATTGGCTATTATCCATGAACAGTAGCAAAATCTGTAAGCATCAGTGCTTTTTCTTAAAGAGAATATAAATCAAACTTCCACACTGTGGATGGGAACCCAATGAAGACAGTGCAAAAAGAATATAGAACTTGGAGGCCAGCAAGTTATTGAAGGACAAATAATAGAGTGATTTCATTAAATTTAGTCTAGAAATTAATATTATAAGCACATATTATGACCTTAAAATGTATTCTCAATGAGTAGTATCTGAAGGATGAATCACATATGTAGGAACTTTTGATATATTATGCACAGGCAAAACCACTGTGAGAAAATATTGCATTTTATAACTTTTTTGAATTAGAAGAGAATATTTGTGGCTTTCTCCATCTCAATCCCTTCCATTCATGGAAATCAAAATGCTTCTCATTTTTAGCCCTTGTATTTGGAATTTGTGAGTTATCAAGATTCTCCCAGTTTGGGTCTCCATGACGTGAGTAAACACGTCATTCTGAGTCCGTTCCATGTCTTCCTTGTTTTCAAGGTGTAACTTAACACCTTAGCTTCAAGGTGTAACTTAGACTAGAAAGGGGGTTTGCTTCTGCTTCACTGCCCACCAACCCAGTCCACCTCCATGCCTGCGACTTCAGAATCCCATCGTGTGACCGTCAGGCTGGGCTGTCACACAGGGTCAGGTTTCTTGTGCCCCACTTTTACGTGTCCAACCAGAGTATTATACATAAGGGCAAGAACCACACCTAGCACTCACGACTGTTGCTGATCAATAATTATTGTAATGATTGCTTCTATGAATTCCCACACAATTCCCACACAAATCTCACATAATCACAAAGTAAAGAAACTCTTCAAACACTTCATTTAAAAAAGCAAAAACGTATGAAATATAACTTTGAAGAAAGAAAGAAAATGTATACATAACTTGAAAATGCAAATCCATATTGTAATTATAGCCAACATTTTATTGTATGCAAGTTAATTTTAGTAATTACATTTATGTACCATTTTATTATGTGCTTTCCCCCATGACCCTACATTAAAAACTATACCCTATATGTTTATTTCACATTTAAATTTATTGATATCTATAAGGAACATACAGAGATAATACTGGAGATGAAACTTACCTGTCACAGTCGCCCAATGTATTTACTACACATTGAAAAAACAGTGTAAGCATGAAAGGTTCTCTTGTAAAGAACAAAGGAGCCCTGGGCATGGAAGGGAATCATATGATTTTTTGAGAGAACAATGTTGGAGTTGAACAGTTCATGGCAATTTACGAGCATGATGACAACATAAGAATTTTAACATGAGATGATGTGTGAAGGAAGACATTCAGGAGGAGGAAAAGAGATTAATAAGGCAGAGTTGGGGAAACTGTGTTGTGCACACCAGACAACATATAACGTGAGTTGGCTTGGAAGAGAAAATGATAAAACCCTGATTAAAATATTCATTGATTGCCATTTAACAAAATAAAAAAAAAGTATTTTAATGAAAACACAACTATTTAAATGAATAAATTCTGTCAAACTGTTTTGCATGTCATCCGAAAGAGTCATCAAAAATATTTGAGGGTCATTATCTTGTTGTGAAGGACACTTATATGTAGGACGTCCTAAGCTGTCAGAATCAGCAGTCCTCTGGTTCTGGCGGTTTTCCCAGCATGTTACTGACGCCGCTTCCTTTCACCATCAACATTGTCCCACGTTAGACAATAAATAATACGGTTACCTCAAATAAGATAATAAGTGACACACTTGGTGAGGAATTTCTTTTTTATTTTATTTTATTTTTGCAGTGTTCCAAGATTCATTGTTTATGCACACACCCAGTGCTCCATGCAATACATGCCCTCCTTAGTACCCACCACCAGGCTCATCCAATCCCCACCTCCTCCCTTCCAAAACCCTCAGTTTGTTTCTTAGAGTCCACCATCTCTCATGGTTTGTCTCCCCCTCTGATTTCCCCCAATCCACTCACTTGCTTCTGATAATGGAGTGAGAAATAACGAGCATTCTAGCAAAGTAGAAGACACCAGCCTCTATTACACACACACATACATACACACACACACACACACACACACACACACACAACATCAATTACCTAATAAAAATAAATACAAATAAAAGAATCAAATAAAAATAGCTCCTGGAGAGTCCAAAAGACCAATTAAAATTCTGTGCCAACATCATAGACAAATGAAGAATTCCCACACAGAAAGGATGACTGGAAGACTGACAGAGTGAAGGCATCTCGAGATGCTTGGAAAATGCTAGAAAGATGGAACAAGGAGGGCCCCATAACAGTCATGCGGGAGGTGCCGTTGCCCACCCAGTGGTGTCCTCTGCAGTAGATCCTAATAGCCTTTGCTGTTATGGACCTCCCCAGCCCCCGCAACAGGTGCAGTGTCTCCATGACTTTCACAGCAGTGGCCCCTGTTGTGTTTGTCATCAGTCCACAGCTGTTTGCTTTGCAGATAACTCTGGCAGTTCTCACATCTCAGGTAACCAGCATTCATGGCTGAGAGACGCAACTCTGCTCCATCATCCCAGAAGGAGCTGTGGTTGTGCCATCCTGGGAAAGGGCTCTGAATGACCCTAACTCTGAGTATCCCAGGAACCCTGAAGTCACTTCTTGACCATGCATGTTGGAATGCCAGACTCTGGCTCTGTGACACCTCCCCATGTCCCCATCCTCCAGATGTCAGCTCCACAGTGTTTCAGGCAGCAGGACCAGTGCCATGGCAACCTAGCCAGTGCCCAGACTTCAGAGCTGCAGAACTGATGCACACTCATGCTCCAGGCCCCAGCATTGTGGCTGCTTCACCCATCAGACACCAGGGCAACCCGCAAGGAGAAAGATCTCTAAGAAATGACCTAAATTTATGACTCAAGGAACTAAAAATGAACAAATTAAGCCCAAACTTACCACAAGGGAGGATAACCAAGGTCAGTAAAGAAATACACCAAATGGGATGCCTGGGTGGCCCAGTTGTTAAGCATCTGCCTTCAGCTCAGGTGATGATCCCACGGTCCTGGGATCAAGCCCTGCATCAGACTCCCAGCTCAGAAAAAGAAGCTTGCTTCTCCCTCTCCCACTCCCTCTGCTTCTGTTCCTTCTCTCTCTGTGTCTTTCTCTGGCAAATAAATAAGATCTTTTAAAAAGAAGTAAGTCAAATGGAGACTAGGAAAACACTAGAAAAAACAAGATTGACAAAACATTAGCTAGACAAGTGAAACAGATAATATTCCTATAAAATCCAAACTGAAAGAGGAGACATTACAACAGATACTACAGATATACAAAAGAATCATAAAAGAGTGTTATGGATACTATTTTTGGTTGCCCATGGCTGTATAATTGTTGAGCTTTTGTTTGTCCTCCTAAATTCATCATTTAAACACTTGGATTTTCTTTAGGCACCTAAAACTACACATTTATAGAATAGTGTTACATTTCTTTTCCCAATACAGTACTTTTCTCACATCATTCACTAATCCATTCATTAATCCATTCACACTGTCCTTATTGAGGTTGTCTTACAAGAAATGGGCTCAATATTCTAGATACAATATTACTAGAACAAGCATAGTTCCAGGTCCCATTTAAAGTTTAGCTTATTTGGGAAAACTCATATTACAAATTAATGTAAATATTATGACTTTACAAATACAATAAAATTATCATGAATTTGCCTAGAGACTCCTATGGTAAGAATCTGGTTATGTTTATAGAAGAATGGTTTTATTCAGGTCATGTAAGGCTTTAAACTGGTAAACATGGTAGAATGCAGTGAGAATACTCCAGGCAAAGAGAAATTAGATGCACTAAGTATAAATTGAAAAATTTAAGAATATATAATGAACTAAACAAATTTCAATAATGAGACAGAAAATAAGGACCTAGAAGAAAGAGAAAATTGTTACAAAGGGCTCCATTAGGAGAAGGAAAGAAAAGTCAATTGGGGAAAATCGGAGGGGGAGATGAAACACGAGAGACTGTGGACTCTGAGAAATAAACTGAGGGTTTTAGAAGGGGGAGAATGAGGGGTTAGGTGAGCCTGGTGGTGGGTATTAAGGAGGGCATGGATTGCATGGAGCACTGGGTGTGGTGCATAAACAATGCATATTGGAACACTGAAAAATAAAATAAAATTAAAAAAATATATATAGAGAGAAAAACAAAAAACAAAAACAAAGGGCTACCAAAATTCTGTAATTCATCCTAGAGGCTGAAATACAACCAATTATTTGATAAGGATAGTTTATTAAACACTCAAAGCAATAATAGAGTATCATAGTTTTTTTTTATCTGAACGACCACATAGCTACATGATGGGAAACCATCAGTTTATTGATTAGGTAACTTAACTATAGTTCCTGTTTCTACGTATAACCAGTTCTCTTAGTTGTAAAAAAGGTAATTTATCATAATGGAATTTGGGAGAACATTACTCAAACATTTCAGTTTTCCCTCCCTTCACCTATGATCCTCTGCACTATTCCTTATGATGGCTAATTGAATTTAAATAAACAAAACGAAACAAAATTATCCTTCTTTTTGGTTTCTATCATTTTTTAATTTAAATTCAATTTGGGGCTGGTGACTTTGGCTCAGATCATGATCCTGGGATCAATCCTGTGTGTCATGAAATCCTTGCTCAGCAGGGAGTCAGCTTCTTCCTCTCTCTCCCTCTCCCTACTCCTGCTCTCTCTCTCTCTCACCGGCAAATAAATAAAATCTTCAAAAAAGAAAATAAATGTAATTAATTTACTAATTAATTAATATGTAGTGTATTATTATTTTCAGAGTTAGAACTTAATGATTTATCGGTTGCATATTCAAAAATTTCTTAAGTATGAAAATGCAGTTTCCTTATTTTATATTCAAAACCACAAATTAACATATGTGCAAAAATTGTTTTTTTAAAACATATTTATGTCTTTTCACTCTGACTAAATTACAGCCTCTGATTCAGGCATCATGTCTCAGTGACTGAGTATATGTACGCACTCAATAAATTTTAGTAATTTATATTATAATTATTTTAATTTAATTATTTAATATAAAGCAAATTTATATTTACTATATATTATTTAATATTAATTTTAATAATGTGAATGTTAATATTTAATGAATTAAATTTATTTTTATAATATAAATTAGATTTAAATTTTAAGGTGTTTTAGCACCTTATATGGCATATTAATTGTATAAACTAAATACCACAAATGAGCAATAATATCACATTTCTCACATTATTATTATAAGGGTAAGAGAGATAATATGTAGAAAAATGTTAAGAGTGCCTAATACGTAAGTATTCATAAAACACAGAACTTATGCTAATTATGATAATGACATTAAAAATGACAACTTGGCTCCTAAATCAATAGTAATGAATTGCACTGTATACTATTAATGATTCATTGTGGTCCAAAGCACATCTATAGAAGTAGTTATCTCTTTTTTTAGGGGGGGGTATATATTTTATGGAAGATTTTCTTTTTCCACTTTGTTAAACTTGGGAAACTTACTTCTTGGTTTTTGCTTTGTTCTGTTTTGTTTTCCCTGCAGACCACTTATCCTTGAAGCCCTGCCTCTCCGGGAGAAGCAGTGATGAGCTCAGGCTTTAATCCTCTTTCCAAATTGCAGTGACTTAGGGAGATGATCCTACAAATTTCATAGTCTTGATCTTCTTTCCTACAATGCAAGGGAACCCAGCATCACCTGACTAAGCTGTTATGAACTATTCTATAGCCATGAATGTATTCTCCCTGCTTTGTTTCCCCAAATTCTAGGGACATCAGAAAAAGCAACAACAGCAAGAACAACAACAGCGGCTAATTTACAGAAGGGATTCCAACTATGCATCTCATCCAAACCTTGTAGCTGTAACAAGGGAGACACTGTTCAATTTTTAAAAAGATTAATTTAAACATTAATGCAAAATCTGAGGCATATTTCAGCAGGTAAGTAGCAATCTCACCATACAGTTAATCCTTGAGCATTCTGTCTTATGATTCTTTAATAATAGGTTGTTCTCTCCCCTGGCTTACTTTATTGTAGGAGACCAGTATGTAATGCATACAACATGCAGAATATGTGTTAAATCCCTGTTTCTGTTATCAGTGAGGCTTCCTCCTGTCAATAGTAGGGTACTAGTAGTTCCATTTTGGGTAGTCAAAAATCATACATGGATTTTCAACTGCACGAAAGGTCAGCACTTCCAACCCTTGCTTTTTTCAATGGTCAACTGTATTATTATGAGTTCTTAAAACTTTATTTTGCACTCACTTATTAATTTTTTTATCATGTTCCCCATTACTATGATTTCCTCCTCTTCCCACTCTTCCTTTCAATTAACTGAAGCATTATGCAAAATTTTGTAGTTAACCAAATGGATCTTTACATATCTTCTCTAGATGGTAGTTTCTGCCATTCCTGCAGGTTCCAGCATTTCTCATAGTGCTCTCATAGTGCTATTTTTCTCAAATTCAAACCACTTTTTATTTAACTACAGAAAGAACATGTCCCAGGGATACCCCTTAGTCCAAAATCATCTTTCCCTTCTCCAAATGTATCCCATTGTCTTTCCTCTGGCCCAATAATAAACAAACAATGTGATTAAAGCCCTTCACACAATGTCACCATATTAAAAGTTTGTTGTCTTGGGGCGCCTGGGTGGCTCAGTTGGTTGAGTGACTGCCTTCAGCTCAGGTTATGAACCTGGAGTCTGGGGATCGAGTCCCACATCGGGCTCCTGGCTCCACGGGAGTCTGCTTCTCTCTCTGACCTTCTCCTCGATCATACTCTCTCTCACTGTCTCTCTCTCAAATAAATAAATAAAATATTTTTTAAAAAAAGTTTGTTGTCTTGATAATTAATTCATGCAATATAATTCTAAAATATTATTTTACAGAACCATAGATAAAGTACTAACTTGAATCCAAAATGGTGGCATTTAACCTTTTTGTTTTTAATTGCCTATGTAAGGAAATCATTACTGCCCCTGGTCCTTTAAAAGTATAATAATGAAATGAATGAAAGAAGGAATTAATATCTTGGTCAAGAAAGAACAGCAAATTGAAGTCAGAAAACCAGAATATTGTCTCACTTTTACCACTGAACCTCTATGTACCATGACCAATTCTATCTCACCTCTCCAAGCTTCACCCATCAATCTATGAAAGAAGAAGAATAAAACACTAATTTAAAATGAACTCTCCAGCATCTCTTAATATCGAACTTCTCTGTATCTTGTCATAAGGGATATGGACTGTATTTCGTCCTGAATCACCTAGGTTTATGGAGCAATATAGAAACTCCCAAGTAATCAGCTCAGGGAGTAAGTAAGAAAGTCCCTTCTCTGCACCATGCTGCTGCTTAATTATTTGTGTATTTCTGTTAAAAATTCTAGTAGAAAATAAGCTATCTTTCGCAGGAGCTACTTTTTTTCAGCTAGTCAAAATTCAAACGTTCAATATTTTTTAAAAGATTTTATTTATTTATTTGACAGACAGAGATCACAAGTAGGCAGAGAGGCAGGCAGAGAGAGGGGTAAGCAGGCTCCCTGCCAAACAGAGAGCCTGATGTGGGGCTGGATCCCAGGACCCTGAGATCATGACCTGAGCTCAAGGCAGAGGCTCAACCCACTGAGCCACCCAGGCACCCCCAAAAGTTCAATATATTTTAAAGTGATTGCCAAGCATATACTCTCTCTGGCTGAATTCTAGAATAAACAGTAAATAGTGATAAATTAAGTTATATTTCATGCTTTCCCAAACCCTTTTAATATCTGAGATAATCTCATTTACTCTAGAGACTGATTTCTTACAAAGATTACATAAAGCTGATTTCATATTGTTCAAAACCAATTGGATAATGTGGAGGTTGGAGCCAGTGAGTCAGAAATCATGAACTTTTTGAAGGCAGGAGGATGGAGACTTGAATCTGGTGTGGTATAGCTGAGGATACTGTGGAGGGGAGGGAGTCAGCTTAAGGAAGATACTACTAAGTATTATAAACAGCTGGGTGCAAAATCAGAACTTTTTAAAGTCTGGATAAAGAAGATGTGGTACATAGATGCGATGGAATATTGCTCAGCCACCAAAAAACTGTAATATTGTCATTTGTAAGGATCCAGATGGAATTAGAGGGTATAATGCTAAGGGAAATAAGTCAGCCACAGAAAGCCAAATGCCATATAATTTCTATCATAGGTATAATATAAGAAACAAAATCATTGAACATAGGGGAAGGGAAGAAAAAATAAAGCAAGACACATACAGAGAGGGAGACAAACCATAAGAGACTCAGTACTAGGAAACAACTCACAGTTGCTGGGCGATGGGTATTATGGAGGGCATTTGATGGAATGAGCTCTAGGTGTTATATGCAACTGATGAATCACTAAATTGTACCCCTGAAGCTTAAAACAATAACAATGTTTTCAGGAGCATTCCATAGCTCTTCACCACCAGCACATAGGAAGGTCCCATAAATTACTTGTTGAAAGAGCGAGCTGACATATGGAGCTGTCTCATGCCTGCACAGATACACAGGCTCTAGAGCTCAGGGGAGAGAAGAATATGAACAGAGAGGTACTTTCAGAAAATGGGAGTAGATGGGTTTCCCCCTGTGGACCATGAAGAGAAGGAGAGCATGTGGACTGGGACTGAATAGTCTGGCCACAGAAAGCTGGACAAAGTAGCTGAAACAGAAATCTGCCAAGAAAGTGAAGAGTGGGGTCTCCCCAAGAGACCAGTGACCTTTTGCCCCTAGACTGGTGGAGTGAGGATAATTCCAGCTGGATTGCCTTAGGGTTTTATTCACTCTCAGGCAAACCCATTCCTATTATATATGTATACTTTCTGACTCATTGATTTTTGTGAAGCATAGTTGACACACAATATTTTCTTAACATCAGGTGAACATTATAATGATTTAACAAGTTTTTACCTTATATTGTAATAACCAGAAGTGTAGCTATCGTCCATCACCAGAGACACTATTCCAATACAATGGATCATATTCTCTATGCTGTGCCTTTCATCCCCGTGACTTATTCAATCCACAATGGGAAGACTGTATCTCCTACACCCCTTCACGTATTTCTTCCATGCCCCCCTCACCTCCCTTCTGAGAGCCATCTTTTGTTATCTACATTTACATTCTGATCCTTCTTTTTGTTTGTTTATTCACTTGTTTTGCTTTTCAGAATCCAGATAAGAGTGATATCCTATAGTTTGTCCTTCATGTCTTACCTATTTCACTTTAATGTATGCCCTCTGGGTCCATCCATGCTCCAAAGGAGAAAAATCCCAACCTTCTCTATAGCTGAGTAATTTTTCATTCTTCTAGGTTGCTTAACTTAAAGGCATATAGTTGTTGATAATGATTTTTGATGATTGTTTCTATTCTGTTGGTGTGAGTTGTGATCTCTTCCATTTCATTCATAGTTTTATTAATTTGGGACCTTGCTCTTTTCTTTTGGAATAGTTTGGCCAGTGGTTTATCAATCTTATTGATCTGTCAAAGAACCAGCTTCTAGCTTCATTGACTACTGTCTATGTTCTACTGTATCTCTAGTTTCTAACTCATTAATCTCTGCATTAATCATGATTCTTTCCCTGCCTTTGCGTGAATTGGGCTTAATTTGTTGTTGATTTTCCAGTTCTTTAAAGTGTAAAAGGAGTTGGTGTATTTGCTGTTTTTCTTTCTTTCTTTTTTTTTTTTTTTTTTTTTTAAGTGAGGCTTGGTCGACTACATATTTCCCCTTAGGAAGTAGGACTAAGGACTGCCTTTGCTGTATCCCACAGGTTTTAGACCGATGAGTCTTCATTCTCATTGATTTCCATGAATTATTTAAGTTCTTCTTTGATTTCCTGGCTGATCCATTCTTGAGAAGGATGGTCCTTAGTTTCCAAGTGTTTGAATTCCTTCCAAACATTTTCTTGTGAGTGAGTTCCAGTTTCAAAGCACTGTGGTCTGAGAATATGCAGGGAATAATCTCGTTCTTTTGGTATCAGTTGAGCCCTGACTTGTGACCTAGTATGTGATCTATTCTGGAGAAAGTTCACACTGAATGTATTCATATCACTATGACTCTTTATTTTGGCTAAGAGTTGCCTTATGTACTTGGTTGTTCCCATGTTGTGGGCATAGACATCAACAATTGTTAGATCTTTTTGGAGGATAGATCCTTTAAGAATGATGCAGTGTCCTTCTGTTTCTCTGACTACAGTCTTTAGCTTAAGGTCTAATTTATCTGATATGATAATCACGACCCCAGCTTTCTTCTGAGGCCCATTGGCATGGAAGATGGCTCTCCATCCCTTCATTTGCAGTTTGGATGTATCTTTAGGTTCCCTTGCAGACAGCATATGGACAGGTCCTACTGTTTTATTCAGTCTGTACTCTGAGAGGCTTTATGGGAGCCTTTAGGCCATTCACTTTGAGAGTAAGTAAGTAAGTAAGGTAAGTCCTCATTGACATCCTGTTGCCTGTGAAGTCCTTGTTTGTATAGATTGTCTCTATAAATTTCTATTCTATGTCACTCTTGTGTTCTTTCATCTTTTAAAGAATCCCCCTTCATGTTTCCTGTAGTGTTAGCTTTGTGGTCATATAATCTTTTAAACCTTGCCAGTCTTGGGAACTCTTTATCTCTCCATCCATTCTGAATGTTAGCCTTGCTGGATAAAGTATTTGTGGCTGCATGTTCTTCTCATTTAGTGCCCTGAATATGTCTTGCCAGGCCTTTCTGGATTGCCAGGTTTCTGTGGACAGTTCTGACACTATTCTGATGGTCCTTCCTCTGTACATAAGGAATCTCTACCCCTTAGCTGCCCTTAAGACCCTATGTCTAAAATTATGATTAATGAATTTCACAATTAAGTGTCTTGAGGACTTTCTAGACTTGTTGATCTTGGGGGATGTCCTTTCTACCTCTAGGACACGAACATTTGTTCCATTCCCCATACTGAGGAAATTTTCATCCAGAGTTTGCTCAACTATATCTTCTAGTCTTCCTCTATTTATCCACCCCCTAAGGGATCCCAATAATTCTAATGTTGGAATGTTTCATGGTGTCATTTATTTCCCTAATTCTGTTTCCATGGCTTCTAAGCTGTTTGTTCCAGACCTCCACCTGATCCTACTTTTCTATCAGTTTGTCTTCTAGATCACTAATTTCTTCTTCTGCTTCAGTTGCCCCTAGTTGTTAAAGTATTTCAATTAGATTGGATCTCATTAATAGCATTTTTAGTACTGTCAGATCAGCCCTCACTTCTATCTTTAGAGTTTCTATGTTGTCATTAAGGGTATTCTCCAGTCTAGCCATTTCCTGGATAATTGTTACCTGAATTCTCTTTATGGCATACTGTTTATGTCCATATCCAATAGTTCTGTGGCAGAGGTCACAGTCTCTTGGGTGTTCCTCCTCCTAGTTATTTTGGTGAGAGGTGGTTGAAGGGATGCAAAGTTGAATATATCAACCATGGTCCAGTTGATGTGCACCTTGGAATGTTTTTGAGCAAACCAAAGTCAACACATACACACACACACACACACACACACACACATGAAAGAAACAAAGAGAAAAGAAAAAAGAGAAAAAAAGAGGGAAAATTAAAGAAATATCTGCAAAAATGAGCCCCAAAATTAAGATTTGTAAGTTACCTAAATAAAAACAAACAGACAAAAAGACCAGCAAAAGTAAATGAAAATAGAAGAGAAAAACCCAGTCACAATGGGCCTCAATAATAAGATTTATATAGTACAAAAACAAAAACAAGTGCACAGAGACACTGACAGAAGAATAAGATGGGAAGGTTGGTTATAAACCCACGATGCAGATGAGGAAGGTTATTTGAGTTATTTCTGAGTGTATTTTGTTAATTTTGTTAAAGGACTCAAGATTTTAGTCATATATGACAACTAAAATCTGTTCATATATAGGAGTAGTATTGAATAGCGAAAAGGGATTACCATGAAGCTTATGGCCAAGGACAAGAAACACAAGTATATGTATGAAAAATTTAAAGTCAAAAAGTTATTATGGAATATGTTGTATTACACATCTAGTTGTAATACTAAATACATAGTATATGGCTTTCTCCTCATGCTGGGCTTATACACTTTTATGGGGACCTGTGATTATTGTCCTCTCATTCTTTTGTTCTGTATTCTGGGGGAGGGGCCTGCAGCATTGTTTTTCAAACTTGCCTGGGCTAAGTCGCCCTGCCATCCATCAATGGGCTGGGCTCTGTGGAAACCTGTTTTTCAGGCTTTTGTTCTCTGGTGGTTTTTGTTCTTTGGTGGCTTTTTGTGGCATTTCCTGCTAGTGCAAAGTAAACTGTCTGTACCCAGACCTCTGCCTCAGAGAGAAGCTTCAGTCTGCTCCCCTCTGGATGGTCCAGAACACACAAACTCCACCTCTGCAGGCTTCACCGAGCACTGCACCTCCTGCAAGCATTGTGCCCCACCCCCCCCAGCCACTGTCTCAGTGGTTGGTTGAGGCCCCTTCTTGTCTCTACATCCTTGCTACTACATCCGGGAGAGAGATTGGTCTGGCAAGCCAGATATTGGTGGCTACATTGCTGCGACTGCTGTCTGGAGTCATGTCCACAGACCAGCGGAGGTGCAGGTCATGGAAGACAGTGTTTCAGGTTGTAGAAGTCTTCAGGACCAGCAACCTCTGGAAGGAGTCTGCACCAGGTTCTCTCAGGTGCAGGTAGGTGTGTGCAAAGCCCCCACATTGGTGCAAGCCTCATAAAGCCACGGGATCAGGGACCACTGATAGGAGCCCCAGATGGGCACTCTCAGGCACTGTGGGTGCTAGCTTTGACCATTCTGGGACCATGGGCTTGGGTCCATGCCATTGCTGCTCAATTCCACCAAATGCCCCTAAAAGCCCTTTGTTCTTTTTGAGTGCTTTTAACTAGACTCCAAGTCAGTTCTGGTCCTCAAGCACAGGGCACTTTTATATGGGGGTATTACTTTTCAATGGGTCACTTCTGGTGTCTCCCTTCCCTTTCTGACACCCCCTTCAATATCAGTCTGAGTGCTCTCACTCCACTGTACCTCCCCACCGAGGATCTCTTGCCCCTGTAGTGATCCAGAAGTATATAATCCTACATCTCAGGCTGACTTCATGGGTGTTCAGTGTGTTCTGGTAGATATTTAGCACAATTCAAGGGACCCAGTTGGAACAGGGTCTCCCTCTTCTCTGCTATCTTGTCCCTTCCTCCTTAACTTTTATTGTCTTTTTGACATATATGTGTTAGAGTTATGCCCTATAACAGCCCATTTTTTCACTGCATCAACTTTATCTTGCTATATATCTAACTTCTGACTTTTTTGCAATTTTGGGATGCAGTAACTTCTATCACCAAAAATCAAGCAGGGACTGGCAGATCACCCTGCCATTTCCACCCTGAAGATTATAATTCCTGTCCTCGCTCTCCTCTTCTTTTTTTTCTCATTCCTTTATTCTTTCTTCTTCTTTTTTTTTAATCATTCTGTCTTTGATGGTGTATCGGTGGTAGCTTCTGACCACTTTGGATTTTTTCACAGGTGCACTTTGCTTGGGTTATGACTGATGTTTCGGACTATATATTCCCTGAACCAGCATTCAGCAGAATGATGAGGGGAAAGAACACCCAACCAAGGAAAGAACTAGAGACAGTTGTCCCTGCCACAGATCTAATGGGTATGGATATAAGCAAGATATCAGATATGGACTTCAGGATAACAATCATGAAGTCTATAACTAGGCTTGAGAAAAGCATTAGAGACAACATAAAATCTATAAGGGCAGAAATGAGATCTAATTGAGATAACATTAAAAATGCTATGAACGAGATGCAGTCTAAACTGGAAACTCAAACAGCCAGGTTAAAAGAGGTGGAAGAACAAATTAGTGAGATATAAATAAGGTGACAGAAAGAAAGGAATCTGAGGAGGATAGAGACAAACAGCTGGAAGCTCATGAAAACTAACTTAGAGAGAAAAATGAGGCCTTAAAAATGGTCCAATGTCAGAATTATTGGGATCCCAGTGGGGACAAAGAGAGGGATTAGAAGATATATTTGAGCAACTCATAATAGAGAACTTCCCTAAGTTGGGGAAGGAAACAAGCATTCCTCTCCATGAGGCAGAGTGGACCCCTCCAAAGATCAATAAAAATGAACCAACATCCTGGCATACATATAATAGTGAAACTTACAAGTCTTAGAGCCAAATAAGCTATATTGATAGCTGCTATGGAGAAGAGATGTATTATGTACAGTGGGAGGAATGTTAGAATAACACCAGACCCATCCACAAAAAAACCTGACAAGCCAGAAAGTGTTGGAAAGCATATTCAGGGTTCTTTATGAGAAGAATCTGCAACCAAAAATACGTTATTCATCAAGGCTGCCACTCAGAATGGATGGAGAGACAAGGACCTTCCAGGACTCATAGAAACTGAAATAATATGTGACCACCAAGCCAGCCCTGCAAGAAATATTAAGGGGGATTCTATGAAGGAAGAAAGACCCCAAGAGTAATACAGAAGAGACACTTACAGAAGCAATCTATAAAAACCAGGACTTCATAGGCAACATGATGATAAGAAAGTCCTATCTCTCGATAGTTACTGAAAACTTGAACAGGCTACATGGTCCCATGAAACATCATAGGGTTTCCGATTTGAAGGAAAATACAGGACCCATCCATATGTTGTATACAAAACACTCATTTTGAACCTAAAGACACCTCCAGACTGAAAGTGAGGGGATGGAGAACCATTCTTCTTTCCAAAGGCCCTCAAAAGAAAGCTGTGGTTTCAATTCTCATATCAGACAAGTTAGATTTTAAACTAAAGACTGTAGTAAGAGGTGTAGAGGGATACAATATCATACCTCAAGGGTCTATCCAACACCAAAATCTAGCAACTGGAAATATCTATTCCCCCAACATGGGAGTAGGCAACTACATAAGCCAACTTAAACAAAATAAATAATCCTATTAATAATAATACATGAATAGGAAGAGACCTCAACACCCCACTCACAAAAATACATCATCTAAGTAGAAGAATGTTCAAAAAGAAGCAAGAGCTTTGAATGACACCCTGGAACAGTTGGACTTCAAAGATATAAACAGAACTTTCAGTCCTAAAACCACAGAATGTCATTGTTATCAAGTACAAATGTAACTTCCTCCAAAATAGATCACATACTGCTTGATCAGAGCTTTGTCATAAACCTTGAAATCAGGCAATGAGATGCCCCCAGCTTTGTTTTATTTCTCAACATTTTGTAGGTGATTTAGGGTCTTTTCTTGTTCCATGCACATTTTAGGGTTGCTAGTTCCAGCACTTTAGAAAATGACAATTGTTTTTTGATCAGGATGGGGTTTTAAGTATAGATTTCTCTGGGCATCTTGGAGATTTTATCAATGTTTATTCTTCTGATCCAAGAGCATGGAAAGTTTTTCCATCTTTTTGTGTCTTCTTTATTTTCTTTCATGAGTATTAGGTAGTTCCTCAAGTATAGATCCTTTACCTCTTTGTTTAGGTGTCTTCCAAGGTATTGAAAAATGTGACTCTGAGATAGCATGATACTAGCATGGAAACAGACACATATACCCATGGAAGAAAGCCATGATATGGCTTTCTTGGTAGAAAGCCCAGATATGGATGCCCAACTTTATGGTCAACTATCTTGGACAAAGCAAGAAAAACTATCCAGTGGAAAAAAAGACAGTCTCCTCAATAAATCGTACTGGGAAAAATGGACAGCTATGCTCAGAATAGTGAAACTTGACCATTCTCTTTCCCCACACACAAAGGTAAATTCAAACTGGATGTGTGGCCTCAATGGGAGACAGGAATCCATCAAAATCCTGATGTCAAAGTAACCTTTGACATCAGCCACTACAACTTATCTCAAGACACATCTCCACATGCAAGGGGAAAAATGTGAAAATTGATGTCTGGGTCATCATCAAGATAAAAAGCTTCTACACTGCAAAGGAACAGCCAACAAAAGAAAGAAGCAACACATGGAATTGGACAAGATATTCACAAATGACACTGCAGACAAAGGGCTGGATTCTGGGATCTATAAATAACTTCTCAAACTCCACACCAAGAAAACAGATAATCATGTCAAAAAATGGGCAGACGACATGGGCAAACACTTCTCCAAAGAAGACATACAGATGGCTAACAGACACATGAGAACATGTTCATCATCATTAGCCATCAGGGAAATTAACATCAAAACCCCATTGGGATATGACCTTTTACCAGTTAGAATGGCAAGAACAAGGCAAGAAACACAAAATACTGGAGAGGATGTGGAAAAAGGGGAATCTTCTTACACTACTGGTGGAATCCCAGTTAGTGCTGCCACTTTGGAAAACAGTGTGGAGATTCCCCAAAATATTAAAAATAGAGCTATACTCTGACCCTGCAATTGCACTATTGGTTATTTAAAACAAAGATACAGATGTATTGAAAAGAATGGCCATATGGACCCCAGCGTTCATAGCAGTGATGGCCAAAATAGCCAAACTGTGGAAAGAGTCAAGGTGCCCTTCAACAGAAGAATGGATAAAGAAGATGTGGTCCATATATACAATGGAATATTACTCAGCCACAAGAAAGGTAGAATATTCCACTTTTGCATCAACATGGAAGGAACTGGAGAACATTGTGCTGATTAAAAGGTGTCAGTCAGAGAAAGTCAATTATCATATGGTTTCACTTACTTGTGCAGCATAAGGAATAATGTGGAGCACAGTAGGAGAAGGAAGGGAAATGGGAAGGTGGGGGAATTTGAGCAGGACACAAACCACAAGATAACGTAAACTCGAAGAAACAGGGTTTTAGAGGGGAAGGGGTTAGGGAGATTGGTGAGGCTGGTGGTGGTTATTAAGGAGAGCACATACTGAATGGAGCACTGGTTGTTATACATAAATCATGAATCTAAGAACTCTACAGCAAAAACTAATGAGGGTGACAACAGTACATAATCAAACATTAAAAAAAAAAAAAAAAGATCACATAGTGGGTCACAAATAAGGTCTCAACCAAAACCAAATCTCTGAGATTTTCCTGCATTTTTTTTCCAGACAATAATGCTTTGAAACTGGAACCTGATCAGAAGAGGAATTTTGGAAAGAATCCAAATGTTTGGAGGTCAAGAACATCCTGCCAAAGAATGACTGGGTCAAACAGGAAACTAAAGAAAACTTAAACGATTCATTGCAACTAATGAAAATGAAAACACATTGGTTCAGAACCTATAGAATACTGAAAAGTTGGTCTTTAGAGGGAATTACATAGCAATCCAAGGCTCTCTCAAAAAATTAGAAAAATCCTGAATGCAAAAGCTAACCTTACACCTGGAAAAAGAACAGCAAATAGAGCTGAAACCAAGCGGGAGAAGAGAAAGAATAAAGATCAGAGCAGAAATCAATGAAATAGTAGCTAGTAGAATAACAGAGTGCACCAACAAACTAGAACCTGGTTCTCAGAATGATTTAATGAGATCAACAAACCTCTGGCCAGACATAGCTAAAAGGAAAGATAAAGAACAATAAAGATGAAGAAAAGAAAGATAAAGATTAATAAAATCAGGAAGGAAAGGGGAGAGATCATGACCAATGCATGTTATCAGCATGCTATCATGTTATCAGCAACTATATGCCAACAAATTAGGCCATCTGGAAAAGATAAGTGCAAGCATTCCTGGATTTTTGTAATCTACTGAAGCTGTTTCCAAAAAATAGAACTGGAAAGAAAGCTTCCAAACTAATTTCCTGAGATGAGCATTAACTTGATCCCCAAATAGACAAATACCCCATGAAAAATGAGAATTACAGATGAATAACCCTGGTGAGCACTAATACCAAATTATTCAACAAGTTATGCCGCAGCCAGTGCGACAACACGACCAGGGTCGAGAGGGTAAGAGGATGGTGAAATAAAGACAGGATGTGAAGAGATGAGGACAGGAGGGACACAGAAGATGATTTCCAAGCAGTTCCAACTTTATTCAGAACTATGCATCATTATATATAGCTAACAGAACAAAGAAAGCGACCACCCATGCCGGTGGTAAACAGTTTCAAGGGTTTCCATTGCTACATACCAGAGGACTACGTGCAGACATCCTAACACCATATGGCAGCTGCTTAAAGGCAGGTTATTTATTGATAAGAGAGATGGAAAACAGTACCAGATGTGGTTTATGGCCCATGTAGGCACAACAAGGTCCTGTACAGATTGATGAGGGTCTGTAAAATTCTATTCCTGATAAGCTAAAGCAGGAGTCCTGTAGGTGGGCATGAAACACATAGCTCAAACCCTTTCTCAGCACTGCTCAACTTTTCCATCCTGAGGCATTTAACCCTTAGATGTCAAGGAGGCACAAGGCAGGGCTTGGTTTGGTTCATACCTCAACACACTACGTGGCTTCCCATATTTCCCCCCTTTTTGTTTTAAGATCAATAAAATACATTTGAGCTAACATATGGAGACTTTGTTGTTGAGCACGGGCCATGTGAACACACCAAATAATGATTAATATGAGTAGGATTATAAACAATCCAACAAAGATCCAAAAGGAGTGTTTAGGAATATTGCCGGGATTAAAACCATGAAGCCCGTCCAAAATTTATGATACAATAGTAGTGGGATCCTCGACATCAAGTTGAGAATGACTGATGTCTATTATGGACTTTTGTAATTCTGCTAAGTCCAAACTAATATTACTATGAAACCAAATTCCCTGTAGGTGATGTTTGACTGCATCCCATGAATAATTTTGAGCTTTCATAGGAGTGACACAAATATGTTGGAAACCGCCATGGCATAACAACGACATCTGTGTTCTTAAAATAGATAATTGAGAGCCGAGATACTCCACAGCTTCTTCCAACCTATCCAAACGGCTCAGGATTTTTTGATCAATATGCTCTTGCGTAGCTAGGGCATGTGAAACATTCTTGGCTAGAGAATTTACATGTTTAGCAGTATGAACGCTCTGAGACAATGCAACAGAAGAGACAGTAGCTGTAGCGATTAGGGCAACTAGGGCAGATATACCAACAATCAATAAGCCTAAAAAACGCTTAATTCTCCATAGCTGTGTTTGTAGTTTTAAAGCTAATTGATGTCCATAATTAGCATACCAAGGTCCTTTTACTTCTATGGGTAAGAGTACATTAGGGGGTTGCATTACCAAAAACCTCATAACTGGTCCAGTGCCTCTATTAGGGGAGGAAATAGGTACACAATTAGTAAGAACACATTCATTACATTCAATATGGTAAGTAAGAAATTGCGTCTGAGTTCCACTATATGGGTGGGAAGAGACAGAGCCTGACCCCACAATTAACAGAAAAGGTCTGAGAATGCAGGCATGAACAGAAAAGTCAAAATGTGTTGTCTGGGCAAAACTGTTGTCTCCAGTCCTTACTGCCACTGGTCCCATGGTAGCGGCAAGTTTCCACAATTCCGGATGAATCATTTCTTTTGTGGAATAAAATCCTCCTGGTAAAGTTACATTATGTAGCTGAAGTTGTGTCATCTTTTGGCCTGGGGGATGAGCAATTTGATGTTCATATTGATCAGGAGACGGTTTGGACCAGTCAGTAATAGAGAAGTCAGGTACTCCGTGTGGTGCAATAATGTGTGGTTTATCGTGAATACACCCTCTCCAGATGGGTCCTGGAAGAGAAAAGTTTAAAATTTTGGGATGGGGTGGGTGCCTGGGAGGGCGCATACCCAACTTTGGAAATTCAGGGACATCTTCTCCAGTAACCTCATAAATGTCCCATCTTTCCATGCGCCGGGCAAAAGACCCAGTTCACTCTACTTCACGAATATATGAGACAATATGGGGAGTTCGCTTTACTAGCATGCACCCGCTCATTAAGATCTGTTCCTTAGATGGGACTTGAAAGCAAATAGGCACCTGAGCAGCAACACTGGTCCAATTAATTCAGTGCTCTGCGTGCTCTACTCCCTCAGAGTCAATGCCCCCAAAGTAATCAGTAACATTAGTATGAACTCTAGGTGTCGGATCGTCCCAGGTCACTGGGCAGACAGATGGGGGATCTGGCATATAAGCCCAGTAATGTGTCGCCTGGACTGCAGGCAAATTAATTAAGGTTAGCAGAGCATATAGGACTGCCAAAATGGCCTCATTAGTCTGAACCTGAGTTGCCAGCTCAATGGCCTGAGTTACAAGGTTTCTCATCTGGCTCTGTTTGTAAGGCAGGAGTCGCCTTCTCCGCCGCCTCTGGTTTCTTCTTGTCAGCGTCAGTGTTGCGATTCTTTGGTGGAGTGGCAAGGAGTTGGCACCATCTTTCTGAGAGCCAACGTGGGGTATCCTCATCCTGTGGGAAGATACAAACAAACCCTCTCCCTTTACAAAGAACTGGATCTGGACCCTTCCATATGCCTGTTGAAGGATCTTTCCATCTAGCATAAGGGAGTGTTGAAAAGTTAGGATGCCAAAATCTTTCAGCTGCTGTTCGACCAATATCGTCCACGTTCAAAAAATTTAAAACAAATAAAGTTAAGTGTAGTTGCATATGAAGGGAATATTTTACTTTTCCCTGTAGTATCTCCCCCTCTTTTAATTTTTTGAGATATGTTTTCAAGGTACCATTTGCTCTTTCCACAATGGCTTGACCTTGTGAATTATAAGGAATGCCCATATAATGTTTAATTTGGAAAGTAAGACAAAATTGTTGAAATACCTGTGAACTGTAAGCAGTTCTATTATCATTCTTAATGGCTTTTGGTGTTCCTAGTTGAGAAAATGCTGAAAACAAATGATTTTGTCCATCTACAAAGGCTTCTCCGGAATGTGCTGTGGCATGAATAAACCCAAAGAAAGTATCAATAGAAACATGAATATATTTTAATTTCCCAAATGGTGGGAAAATAGTTACATCCATTTGCCATAAGTGGTTTGGCATTAAACCTCGAGAGTTGACAGCATATGTTATTTGGGGGTGATGAATAGGACAAGCTGGACAATTCTTCACTATTTGTCTAGCTCTTCTCTCGTAATATGAAATTGACGATGCAAGGCTGCTGCAATTTGATGAAAGGAGGCATGACTTTTCAAGACTAGTACAGGTTAAGAGGTATGCATGGGTTATCGTATCTGCAATAGCGTTACCCTTAGTTAATGGTCTGGGGAGATTAGTGTGAGCTCTAATATGTGAGACAAAGATGGGGTTTTGTCTATTTTTCAATAAGAATTGAATAGAGATAAACAAATGATATAATTCCTCATCATTGGTTAATATATATGCGGATACCAAAGTTGGAATGGCACGAGCAACATAATGGCCATCGGTATACAAATTGCAGGGTTCTGGGAACATTTGTAAAGCTAATTGAACAGCTTTTAATTCAGCCCTTTGAACAGACTTAGTAGGGTAATAGCCTTGATAAGTATGTTCAGCATATGGAGATTCTTTAAAAATTCCTATATGTCCAGTTTTACCTGCATCCATAAAGACATTGACAGCAGTTGATAAAGGATGCATAACTATTGAGGAAGAGTCAATCATGGGGGCAGTTGTGAAGAATTGTAGGAGTTTATCAGCTGGCAAATGGTATTTAATTTGACCAGGAAAACAAGATAATGCTATTTGCCAGTTGAGATTGGATGCGAATAAGGCTTGTACTCTATTAGCTGTGAGCATAGGTATTATTAGAAAGTCAGGCTCTTTTCCAGTCAAATGTATTATACGTTGTCTTCCTTTAATTATCAGTTGAGCAAATAATTCATTATATTCATTGATAACATGTAACTGGTACAAGGCCAGATGTATCCACTCCAAAGGCCCCTGACTTTGCCAAATAACCGCTACTGGTAAAGACGAGGGCATAAGTATAATCAGATATATAGGCAATGTAGGATCATATTGATTAACATGAGCCTGTGATAATTTCTCATTGACCAATTGCAAAGCCTTCTGTGCTTCAGAAGATAGGGTTCGCTCAGAAGAAGGGGAACTGTCTCCCTTTAAAGTATCAAAGAGAGGTTTCAGATCATCAGCAGTAATATGTAAAAAAAAGTTTTAAATTAATATTGCCCATTAACTTTTGATAATTGTTTAGGGTTTTTAAACACTGGGTATGTATAGCAACCTTTTGAGGACGTACCCTTCTGTTTTCCATAATGTATCCCAAATACTCGAAAGGCTCTGTTTTTTGTACTTTTTCCGGGGCCACCACTAAATTGAACTTTTGTAATTGTTTTATTAAAAAGGAAAAGGCATCTTGTAACTTATTATCATTTTCTGCAGCTAATAATATATCATCCATGTAGTGGATACAATAAACATCAGGCTCAAAGTGCTGTCAAAAAGGAGTTAAGGCTCGGGAAATGAATTCTTGACACAAGGTGGGGCTATTGGCCATGCCTTGTGGCAACACCTGCCATTGATAACGTTTAGCAGGTTCTTTATGGTTAATACTTGGAACGGAAAAGGCGAATCGCTCACAATCTTGTGGGGTTAGGGGAATAGTAAAGAAACAATCCTTTAAGTCTATAATGATCAACTTATATTGTAAGGGAATGGCAGAAGGTGAAGGGAGTCCAGGCTGTAATGCTCCCATAGGTTTCGTGGTGGCATTGACCGCTCTCAGATCTTGTAACAATCTCCATTTTCCTGATTTTTTCTTTATAACAAATATAGGAGTATTCCATGGGCTTTGAGAATCTTTCAAATGACCCAGAAGCAGTTGTTCATTAGTTAATTCTGCTGCTGCCTTTAACTTTTCCTGAGGTAAGGGCCACCCATAGAGGGTCATTAGTTTTCCATTTGATCTGCAGTGCACGGGGGATAGTCAGTGGCCCTAGGGAAAACCCACACTGGTGCGAGAGGTTTGTACATTAATCCGAATTGGTTGAGGGTCACCCTGTAAGTCTTTTCCCAGTCCCTTGCCAGGGATATAACCCATTTTGCTCATGAGTGTCATTACCACAGAGGATTGTTGGGGCACAGAAAGGGGGGGCAGAATTAAGAGTAACTGCCATATCTGTTAAAACATTTCTTCCCCACAAGTTAAGATCAATGTCCAACACAAAAGGTTGGAAAGTGCCATTATGTCCCTCTGATGTAGACCAATTTAAAAAGGTCACACTTACTTGGGGGGAGTGAGCCTGGGCAACTCCTTTAATTGGTACATCAGAGTCTGATAGGGGCCAATTAGGAGGCCCGTGTTTAGCAATCACAGACACATTGGCCCCGGTGTCTATTAATCCTATAAAAGCTCGACCTTGAATAAACAAGGTCATGAAGGATTTATCAGAAGAAATTAATTGAGTCCAACAAATATCAGTTGATCCGAATCCTCCAGTGCCCCTTTTTCCTTTAATAACTGGGTTTTTTGTTTCAGTGTGAGGCATAATGATCAATTGTGCTATAGGCACTCGAGGCTGTAATTGTAAAATTCCCTCCTTTAAAGTGACCACTATTTTGATTTCTCCTGTATAGTCCCCATCAATCACTCCAGGGTGCACAATCAAACCTTTCATAGTCCAACTAGATCGTCCCAGTAATAAGCCCCTTTGGAAGCGGCCCCCATATGCCTGTTGTAATTGCTTTAAGGGGCTCTCCTGCTTCAATATATACGGGAGTATCAGGAGCCAAATCTGATCCTGCACTGGAGGGGGTACCATGGTGTAATTTGTAGATCCCTGGGAGGTTGGAGGTGTTGGCCTGGTCATTGGCAATTGAGGAATCATGGCTGCTATTGTTTGCTGGGGCTGCAGAGAGCCCCTTTTCAAGTTTCTCAGAATGATATTACCAAATTTATCCTGGGATCTGCATTCATTAGCCCAATGAAAGCCTCTTTGACATTTAGGACACAAAGAAGTAGGGAGAGGCCTTTTCCCCAATGCGGGTGTTGAGCCCCTGCTCTGAGGGCATTGTGCCTTAAGGTGGCCAGGCTGGCCGCCTTGGAAACAGAGTCGTTTCGGGTTTTCTCCTTTCTGCATCATTTGTTTTTGCATCTCCAGTGAGGATATTCCCCGCAGGGCTGCTGCAAGAGTGACACCCTGTATATAGGAGGATCCTATTTCCGTGCACAAGCAAATGTAATCTTCTAAGGAGCAGATAGCCATTTGACAGGTAGAATTAGCATTTTCAAAGGCCAATTGTTTTACTATAATGGTGCCAGCTTCACCATCTACCACTATGTGTCCTATAGCCTTTAGAAGGCAAGCTACAAAATCCTGATAAGGTTCCTCAGGTCCCTGTCTAATTTTAGACAATTCTTCAGTCCTAACCCCTGATGATGGTAGATGCTTCCAAGCCTTTAAAGCACATTGAGATATTTGTTGGTAAGCGATCTCAGGGTAATCAATCTGCATCTGAATTTCTGCATAGGCTCCATTGCCGGATAACATCTCTTAAGTTACTGGAATGTTAGTCCGGCAATTGTATATAGCCATTTCATTAGCTCTCCCAAAAAATTCTGTTTTCCAAAGGAGAAAGTTACCTCCAGACAAGCAGACTTGAGCAATAACTTTCCAATCTCCAGGGCAAAAAGAATCTAATCCTACACTATCCAGCAAGGACATTGTCTATGGAGTTGTAGGCCCATACTGTGAAGTAGCCATTTTGATTTCTTTAAGAATTTTAAAATTAACACTATTATATCCTCTTTGGTCATTAGCAAGCCTTGTAACAGGATATGCAGAAAAGGCGGACATGTCCTCATCAGCTTGCTGGGCTTGATATAGAGAGTGCTGTAAAGGGGTTATTTTCAATGGCTCTGCTCCCACAGGAAGCTGTTTTGGATATACATCAGGATAACGCCTAAGCAGAAACATGCTTTTAGGCATTGGCTCACCTTCTTTATAAGGGACCCCAGACTGTGGGTGTTCCATTAGTGGAAATCCTTTTAGAGACATTTTTTCTCCCATTTTGGGGGTTTCTGAATGGATAGGTTTGTGTCTCTGCATTGCTGAGGGATATTGTTTGAATTCCTGTGGAAATGCCACTGGTAAAAAGTCCTCCTCCTGGGTCTGAACCTCTAAACTATGGTGGGAAAGGGATCGTAAAGGTCCCGGAGCAGCAGAAGTGAAGAAAACCCCACGGTCATCATCAAGAGGCGCATCATCCTCGGAGAAATCAATGCCTCCATTCTCAAGTAAGGGTGGTGCAGTAGGCACAACAGGAAGAGTCATCCTATCTTTATTAAGACAACGGGATGCAGGTCAAGTCCCTGTAATACTCTCTATGAGTTCTGGTGAAGGAGGAGGAATGCCAGGCTCAAGGTGTTCATAAACCTTTTCCAGAATCTCCTGAACCTTGATTGCTGAATCATATAGAGGCTCTTGTGAAGCAAGTAAAATTAAGTCTATAGAATGCTGAGGATCTAATGTTTCTCTAATTTCCTCCCATATCTTCATTTGACCCTCTGGACAGGCGGAGGGTCCTCTAATCTTGATCTGATTTTTAATTTCCTGTCCTACCTGTTGCCAGGCTCCTAAACTCACCGTGCCCTCCTTAGCAACCAAGGGCACAATTCTGAGACTGTTTCAAAAAATTGCTGCAGGCTCTTCTTTGTTACTCTGGATCCCTGCTTTTTCATGAGAGCCTATAAAACCTTCAGAAAGAGGCTCTGTTCCACAGACTGACCTTGCCCCATAATTTTTTACTCCTGTTGTGACCCTATCCGTCGGGTTCCTCTTACCTGAAATTTGGTAACTACTTACCTGAAAGCACGCTCCACGTGAATGTACTCAGGTCCCTGTTCTGGCGCCACTTGCCAGGGCCGGCGCGACAACACGACCAAGGTCGAGAAGGTAAGAGGATGGTGAAATAAAGACAGGACGCGAAGAGACAGGAGGGACACAGGGGATGATTTCCAAGCAGTGCCAACTTTATTCAGAACTATGCATCATTATATATAGCTAACAGAGCAAAGAAAGGGACCACCCATGCTGGTGGTAAACAGTTTCAAGGGTTTCCATTGTTACATACCAGAGGACTACGTGCAGACATCCTAACGCCATATGACAGCTGCTTAAAGGCAGGTTACTTATTGATAAGAAGTACCAGATGTGGTTTATGGCCTGTGTAGGAACAACAAGGTCCTGTCATAGACTGATGACCAGGGTCTGTAAAATTCTGTTCCTGATAAGCTAAAGCAGGAATCGTGTAGGCGGGTGTGAAACACATAGCTCAAACCCTTTCTCAGCGCTGCTCAACTTTTCCATCCTGAGGCATTTAACCCTTAGATGTCAAGGAGGTGCAAGGCAGGGCTTGGTTTGGTTCATACTCCAACACACTACGCGGCTTCCCACAAAGTTACAAGCCAGTAGGATTCCACAGTACATTAAAAGGGTGATTCACCACCACCAGGTGAGGTTTATCCCTGGAATGCAAGGGAGAGTCAACATTCACAAATCAAGTGATGTGATTGGTCATATAAACAAAAGAAAGACAAGAACCATATCATCCTCTCATTTGATGCAGAAAAAGTATTTGGCAAAATACAACCTCCTTTCATGATTAAAACTGCTCAAAATATAATATGAGATAAACATATCTCATATTATAAAAGCCATCTATGAAGAGGCCACAGCAGATATCATTCTCAATGGAAAAAAAAAACAAAACCTGACAGCTTTTCCCTTAATGTCAAGAACATGACAGGGATGCCCACTCTCACCCCTTTTGTTGAACATAGCATTAGTAGTCCTAGCCTCAGCATTTGGACAACAATAACAAATAAAAGGGATTCAAGTTGTCATAGAAGAAGTTAAATGGTCTCTCCTTGCATATGGCAATATAGTTTACATGGAAAAAAAACCCAGAAGACTCCACCCCTAAAGTACTTGAACTCATACAGCAATTCAGCAACATGCAGGATTCCAAAATCAAAGCACAGAAAGCTCTTGCTTTTCTATACACTAACAATGTGATTAGAGAAAGAGAAATGAAGGTGTCAATTCTATTAACCATACCACCCAAACCCATAAGATGCATAGGAATAAACCTACCAAACAGGTAAATAATTTTTACTGTATAAACTACAGAACACTGAGGAAGGACATTGAGGAAGATGGAGAGAGATGGAAAAACATTCTATGCTCCTGGATTGGAAAACAAACATTGTAAAAATTCATATTCTGCCCAGAGCAATCTACACATTCAATGCAATCCCTATCAAAATATCCTCAAAACTTTTCACAGCCTTAAAACAAAAAATCCTAAAATTTGCCTGTAGCCAGAAAGGATCCTGAATAGCCAGGGGATTGTTGAACAAGAAAACTAAAGCTGGGCCCATCACAATGCCTGACTTCAAGCTAGTTTACAAAGCTGTGATCTTCAAGACACCATGGTACTGGCACAAAAACAGACCCATAGATCAATGGAACAAAATAGAGACCCCAGAAATGGACCCTCATGTCTGTGGTCAACTAATCTTTGACAAGGCAGGAAAGAATATGCAATGGAAAGAAGACACTGTCTTCAATAAATGGTGCTGGGAAATTGGACAGTCATATAAACAGGATGGCACTGGACCATTCTCTTACACCATATGCAAAGATAAATTCAAAAGGGATGAAATACCTCAATATGAGACAGGAATCCATCAAAATCCTAGAGAAGAACCCAGACAGCAACATCTTCAACCTCAGCCGCAGCAACTTCTTGCAACACACGTCTCTAAAGGCAAGGGAGACAAAAGCAAAAATGAACTACTGTTTCTCAAGATAAAAAGTTTCTTCACAGCAAAGGGAACAATCAACAGAACTTCTTTTTTTTTTTTTTTTTTTTCCCAGCAGAACTTCTGATGGGAGAACATACTTGCAAATGATATATCCAAAAAGGGATTAACATCCAAAATATAGAAATAACTTATACACTATAGATATAATATTCAAAAACCTGAATAAATATATCTGTTTACTCTCTGAATTAACCTTTAAGTCAACTACTAGAACAGCTACACAAAGTATCAGAGCTCATTTCTAAACTTTGTCCTAGGGACATGCTGATCAATTGGTATTTTCACCTTATTCATGTCTCTGTGGACATTCTCAAGTGAATACATCCATAAAACACCAAGTATTCTCCTTCATCTACAAAGATGTTCTGAAATCACAATTGTTGTTAAGTTTTCATGGAGTTATCTAAAAAGTCAAGGGCAGGGATGAGAGAAAAGTGTACACACTGTTTTGAAAAATATTGAAAGAAGTCTATTCAGAAAAATGACTTCATTCATAGGATGGACCAATGTCAGCTCTCCAAATCAGGCAATATAATAAATGATATATGTCTTACAGCATTTTTATTTTTTATTTATCATTTAAGGTTGAGATATTTTTCCAAATGCTTCAGATGATTTTAATTCATATTAATTAAAAACTATTTTAATAAAGTATTAGAATTAACCATTGGTACATTCAAGCATTTAATTAACTACAGAAATCCAAAGGAAATTCTTAATTGTCAAAGTCGATTTAAAGATACTTCATACTCTCATATAAATAAATAATAAAATATTAAAAAGTAAATAAATTAACTTACATACTTGTGTGCTTTAAAAAATGAAACTCTTTAAATTTAAAACAAAATATGATATAATTCTTGAAAGAATTGGTGTTGTACCTTCTAATTTATTATGAAATTGTAGTAAATGTGGTGGAAGTGATATTTTAATCAATGGGTGGATATCTATATACATCCATGTACTTATTTTCTCAATTTATGGTAAATTAAACTAAGGTCCACACTAAATGATACTATGTTCATGTGAATGTGATCATTTTAAAGTAGTAATAATTCTCTCTGGCAAAATATATAGTAAATAAATGAAAGCAAATGAACTTGCAAATAGAAGAATTTGTCTGAACCAAGATATTTTTAGAAAAATAACTGAATTTGAAACAGACATATTATCATTGACTGGTACAGCCAACAGTAGGTAAGTGAAAATTTCCTATAAGTAAAATTAACTCCTAAGACTATGATCTTTTTAAAAATGTTGGTATTGGTTTTTGTCGGGTTTCTCCCTCTTTCCTTCTTAATCATGACCATTAGTGTCGTAAATCTGCCTCACAAAATACATCCTAACAATGTTTCTAAAAATAAGACAAAGCAAAAAGCTAAGCGTCCCCCATCAGCTCTAGTGTCGCATTATCCTTGGCGCTGTCCTACATGCCTGGTTTCCCCCCAGGTCCGGTCGCCCGCAGGTAAAGGTGCCCGCGTGGGGTGAGGCCACCGAGACGGGCTAGGTCGTTCAGGCTGACCTGGAGGCCACCTGGGCGGTCTCTTTGAAGTCTCCCCTGCAGGCTGAGGACCAGGCCACTGGGGCGCCGCTCCAGCTGCTGCAGAGATGAGCGTGGCCTCCGGGGGGGCAGGTGGTGGTGCTGGGAGAAGAAGGGGTGGCGCGGGAAGAGGGGACCAGGTCAGCCTGGTCAGCCTGTGCAGCCCCCACACAGGAGCCCCAGCCTGAACACAGTCCGGAAGCCCCTCCAGAGGAGTCCGCTGAGGAACAGGGCCCAACTGTTGAGATAATCCAATAATTTTTCTCCCCTTTGTTTGTTGCAGAGGTGCTGGGTGATGTATTGTGAGAGCTTGTCTACAAGCAGGGATAGATTGGAAAGATGTCTTTTTTTTTTTTTTTTTAAGAGCAAATTTGTTTTCCCTCCCTCCCCAGAGATACCATCTCCAATCACTCGGTTACCATGATTTTAACAGGTCCAGGAGAGCTTAAACACCTTCCTCTGTCTTTTGTTCTCCTTTGTTTTATTTTTTTGCATCAGTATTAGGGATGTTTGCATACTTTTCATCTTCATTCAAAAATGTAAACTTTCTTTGGCAATCTATGTACATGCCTATGTGTGAAGAGTTGGGGTGGTCCAAAAGAATAGGATTATTTTTTTAACACAAATTTTGCACAATTGTACTGCTTTCTGTGTTTAATCATGACATTAAAAAAAAAAAAAAGACTTTGGGGCACCTGGGTGGCTAAGTCAGTTAAACTTCTGCCTTAGACTCAGGTCATGATCCCAGAGTCCTGATAGTAAGCCCTGCATTTGACTCCCTGATGGGTGGGGTGTCTGCTTATCTGTCCTGCTCCCTTTACTTGTGTGTTCTGTTAAACAAATAAATACAATCATTTAAAAATTGTTAACTTAAAAAATAAAAATAAGAAAAATGAAATACAATTTTCTTTGCCTGTCACTAACTTTCCAGTGCAGTAATAGTTATATCTGCAATAGCAAAGTAGGATGCTTTGTGAAAATCAGTGAATGTTTTGAAACCTTCTGTGAACAATGTCCCTGAGAAATCAAAGGATGACATGAGTATGGATAAAAATGTATGATGGTAACTATGCTGACTTTAGTGGCAGTGGTGAAGATGGTAAAAACTGTCACAGCTACTGTGCATGGGGTCACTCATGTCACGCAGATTTGACATAGCTAGTATAAACTATCCCATTGAGTCTTGTCATATATATATATATATTTGCTTTTTCTTCAGGTTTATTTAGGTATAATTGACAAAAAAATATCTTTAAGGTGCACAGCTTCATTTAAGATACTTACACTTTCCAATAATCTCTACAAAGTGTATATCCACCAATTCACTTAGCTTGTATGTGTGTGTGTGTGTGTGTGTGTGTGTGTGTATGCGTGTATGTAAAAATACTACCAACTGGTAAGATCTTCAGTAACAGGAAATTTCCAATATACAAAGTTGTTAACTATATAGAAATTGTTATAAATAGAACTTATTAACATGTACACTGGAAACTTAGCATTTGACCCATATCTTCCCAATTTTCCCTGCCTTTAGTCACTGACAATTGCCATTCTACTCTTTACTTCTAAAGATTGACTATTAGATTTCATATAGAATGGTAATTATAAAGTGTTTGTCTTTCTGTGTTTTGCTTATTTCACTTTTCACAATGTCCTCTGGGTTCATCCATGTTGTTATTTCCTTTTTCCATTCATTTGTCAATGAATATGTAAAATTAATTTCTATATTTATCGTAAGTCACACTGCAATAATAATTACAAAAGTAAAGTATAGCTTCAAATTTTATTTCATATCATTTTATACCCAAAAGTGGGATTGTTGGAACATATGATAGTTTTACTTTTAACTGTTTGAAGAACTTCTATACTATTTTCCATCATGGCTGTACAAATTTATATTCCCATCAATATGCTCAAGTGTTGTGTTTTCTCCACATTCTCTCCAACACTCATTATAGATTGGACCACAGGATTAGGGAGCGAGGTGGCCTCATTTCTCTAACCAAAGACAATGGATTGAGACCTGGGCTTCCCAGATGTAGTCCATTCCCCCCAGGAAAAGTAGAACATGGCCCTTCTGCTGGCCATTCCCATTCTCTCACTGTCTTTTGAAATTGATCTTCATTCCCATTTAGGGCTGATGGGGCTGTAACTCATGCAGATGACATGCAGAAATGAAGTGACCATTTCCATTGTCTTCCTAAGCTAAGCAAGAGTATTCACTGTCTAAGAACTCCAGAAAAGATGACCTTCTTGTCCCAGAGAACTGGCTTCTTGTCCAGCTGGAGGAAGCCCAGGTATGGGTAGCCAGCTTGTTCTCCACCCCTGGCTGTGCAAGATAGTTTCCTTCTGAAGAGCAGATGGTCTGCACATGCATAGCATGCTCCAGAACCTGGTCAGTGCAGAAAGAGCCCTTTCAGATACTGTCTTAATCCTGGTTCCAAACACTTGAGCCTTACTTAGCCTGAGCAATCACATGATAGAACTGAAACACCAGTGCCTGGATCCCCTGGTTGGAAGGGCAGGGAGAAAAACAAAAACAAACAAACAAACAACAACAACAACAACAACAACAACATCAACAAAACATAACCAGCAGAGGCCAGAACTTTTCCTTCACTTTCTGAAAGAAGGTTGCAGGCTTTTTCTAACAGGGCTCCCAGGGTTGACCCATGGAGGATTCTCTTTGCACAAACCTTCCATTCCCTCTTCGTCTTGACACAGCCAGCTTTCTAGGACAATGTACCAATCACTACATTTTCAACATGATCCAATTCTCATCTCTGAGGAAAGAATTTGGCTTCCCAAGGAGTTCTGTTCCATCACTTGGATGGATGTTTTCTCAATCTAGGTTCTCCCTGGGGGGCATCCACATCCAATGTCTCAAAGCAAGAGCCTCTGCTTTCCACTGGAAGTCTGGACAATTCTTTGAGACTGTGGGATAGTTTGGGTCTCAGGGGCCCTCTGACCATAGCTTCCAAACCATTGGACCAAGACAAGATGAGGCATTGAAAACTCGGGTAGGTATGGCCAGAGGATTTGAGGTGGGGAGATGCTTTCCTTTGTAGGGTAAAAGGAAACCAAGTTAGACATCTCCTTCCTAGAATTTTTTTCACTTCCATCTGAAATGGAGAGTTTGACTTACATTGCAGATATTCCAATTTTCTTGCCATTTTCCTAGCAAGATCTTGGGTCACCTTCAGGGGTCATGGAGCTGTCACTCATATGGTCAGTGCCAGGGAGGGGAGGAAATTTCCATGTTTAGTCCTGTGTTAATCAAGTGTAGTCGGGAACTGAAATTACCAAAGGAACTATGGCACCCCTGTTGGTGAGCGCTTAGCACTTTGCCACTTAGGAAAGTACAGGAATGGGTAGCCAGCTTGCCTCCATTACCTGGTAGTTTGGGATGTCTTCCATTGGAATACAGACCATTCCCACCTGGGCAGCATTCCCCCCGGAACTGGTCAGGGTAGAAAGACCCTTCCCAAGGAATACAGCCCACAGAAACAGTTCCACATATTTGGTCATCTGGTGGAAGAACCAACCTGCTACCCTTGAAAAAGTACTATCTTCAACCACTGATGGAAAAGCAGGAATTACAGCCACCAGCAGAAACATTCCTTCCCTTCATGGAGGAAGAATACAGACCTCTGCCTAAAGCTTTCCTGGGCTAGCCAATGGAAGTTTTCCTTCATCCATGTCCAAGGGTGATTCTTATTTTCCAAATGGTCTACTGGTTAGGAGATTATTCTAGTCACTTCATGGTCAACATAATCCCATTTTTCGCCCCTAATGAGACACTTTGGCCTTCTGTGTATCTAGGTTTTTCCTTTGTTCTTTTTTAATTTCCGAAGTAGTTTCTCCTTGGGGGCCCACCTAGTGCCTCAGAGCTCTATCTTGTGCCTGGGAAATTGAACTGTGTTGATGAAGACTTGTCACTATGGGCTGGGTTAGGTCAAAACACCTCTGGTAAAAAACAACAAAGTGTATTGACAACAGTACTAAGGAATTGGAAGGGGTCCAGCAGAGGATGTTTGTGTGTAGGCTCTGACAAAGGTCTTGGGTGGGAGCTGGCCTCATTTCTGGCACAACCAGAAGCAAAGGTAGATATCGTCTTGCAATATGCATCCCATTCTCCATTGGCATGTAGAAATTTGCCACTCTTTGTCATTATCCCTACGTCTTTCCTGTTTCTCTAACAAGGTCTTGGTTTATCTTCATGAGCCATGGTGTTTGAACTTACATAGCACCCAGGGACTGCTGGTGAGTTCCCATTCTGGACCTGTGCTAAGAGAGAACAAACAGTGTCTCCTCTTGGAAAGGAAAGTTGGCCCTCCTGGCCCTGAGCCCTTGGTTCTTGGCCCACTGAGGAAGCACCAAGATGAGGATCTAGCTTGCCACACTCTCCTGGCTGACTGAGATGCCTTCCTTCTGAAGAACAGATGGATTGTGCCTGGCCTGCTCTGCTCCAGGACCTGTTCAGTGCAGAAGTAGCCTTTTCAAAGAAGAATCCTCCAGGTAGCTATTCCAAAGATTTGAGCTTAAGTTGGGAGTTGCAGCCTGGAACCTCTGAGTCACTGCTGCCTTTAGGTCCTGATGTAAATGCAGGAAAATCTCCAATGTCAGAAGCTTTCCATCTCTTTGCAAAGGAAGAATGAAGGCATCTTGAGACACCTGGGTGACTCACGTGGTGAAACACCTCACTCTGGATTTTGGTTCAGGTCATGATTTCAGGTTTTTGAGATTGAGCCCCACATAGGCTCTCTGCTGCATGTGGACACTGTTTGAGATTCTTTCTCTCCCTCTGTCTCTCCCCAACCCAGAGTGCTCTCTCTCTCTCTCTCTCTCTCTCTCTGCATCTTTCTGGATATCACACATACACACACACACACACACACACAAATATGGGAGTGAAGATGTGTTGTTGACTCAGTTCCCAGGTGGAACCCATGAATGTCTGTTTCCCTTTGCACAAAAGCACTGGAGTTTCCTACTTTTAAAATAGCCAGATGCTTAGGACATTGTGCTAACCATTTTATTCTCAATATTATCCCATTTCCATGTCCTTGAAGCATTTTGGCCCACCGCGTGTCCCTTTCCCTTTATTTGCTCTTTTTTTCCCCCAAAATTAATTTAATGTAGCAGGTCATTTGGCAGAAGTGTCGGAGAACCATATTTTCTGCTTTAACCTAGGGAGTCTGGCAGAGTTCTTGGGACTGTGGGATGCCTTGGACCACAGAGCCCCTTGACATTGAGTTTCAGAACTACGTGGACATCATGAAACCTAGGGCATTGGAAGGTGCCCACCAGAGAATGTGTGTAGGTTGGGCCAGAGGATTTGGATGGGAGCTGGTGTTATTTCTGGGGTAAGGGGAAATTATATTGGACATATCCATCCCAAATGTGTTCTATTCCCATTTTAAAGGCAGAACTTTTTTTCTTCTTGGAGCAATAAGTCACATTGCCTCCTTGCACACATTTATACATCCTTGTGCTCTTTTTTTCAAACTAAGTTCTTTCTGGAAGCCATGGGGAAGATCTAGTGTTCTCAGAGCAATATTTTTGGCTTGAAACTGCAGAATCCTCCTGAGTCCTTGGTACTTTGAGATAGATTGTGACATAGAAAGGACCCCTTGTCTTTTGGCTTCAAAACAATCTTGGCATCAGGAAGTCTAGAGGCTTTGAGTGAGCTCCAAAGATTGTGTATAGGCATGTCCAGAGATTTGGGGTGGGATTTTGTCTTTTTTCTCACAAAAGGGCAGATGAAGTTAGACATCTCAATCCCAGATAACTTTCTTTTCCATTGGAAATGTGGAACTTTGGTTTTCCTTGAAGCTATCCCCATCATCCTGTTGTAGTTGTAGCTAGGTTGGTTCTCCTTTAGGGAGTCATAGGGTTGGCATCACACAAATAGTGCTCAGTGTTGGTGACAAACTTTCACACAGACCCTCGTTTCTGTGAGAGCAGTAAGTGTCTAAGAGCCAAAAGGGAAGATTATCCTCCTGCCTCTGAGTGCTTTGTTCTTGTCCTGTTGTTTTCAAGGCTGTGATTGGTAGCCAGCTTGTCTCTCTCCCATGGAGGACAGAGATGTTTTCATTCAGAAGAGCAAACAGTTCATACTAGTGCACTATGCTCCAGGAACCTGGTCTGTGTAGAAAGAGCTCTTTCTGGGAATGCTGCTCCCTTTACCATTTCCAAATACCTCATGAGCAGGGAGAACCAATCTGCTAACCTTAAATAACATCTGTGTGTGTGTGTGTGTGTGTGTGTGTGTGTTTCCCCTACAATAGAAAGGTAAGAGAAATCCAAATCCAGAAGGAATAATGAAGGCTACTTTTTTCCTTGGCCCACAGATAGAACCAATGGCGGTCTCCAATTGCCTAAGCCAACAGGCTTTTCTTATTCCTGAGACTGCTCCCTTGTGAATTCTGATTTGCTAGGCTCTTTGTTCTCAATGTTATTCGATTTTCAGCACTAAGAAAGTCCTCACTCCCTCTGTGCCCATTTCCATTCCTTTGATCTTCTTTTCTCCTTCAGCCAGGGGAGAGACTTGCCCTGACTACCCATCCGCACATGTATTCAAGGCAGCCGCACAGGCTCAGGGACAAGAGGACCAATGGATTTTTAGTTGCACACCAGACACTAATCCATTCCCTTCACAGAGGACTAGAGGGGGAAATCAATGGATTTCCCTAGGTGCCGGCTGTGAGTCACAGCACCTTCCAGCTGGAGTGGGAACCAAGAACTAGATAGAAAGTCAGCAAGACTCTAGGAATGTATCGAAGAAGCGCCAAACACCTCTATTTAAAATGGGAATGGACTCTATCAGGAATGAGATGTCCATCTTTATCCCTTATGAGGTCAGAACCTTTTAAAATTGTCTTGTCAAGCGTACACACATGCACCCATTCCCTGTTTGGAAACTTCTAATGCTATAGGCCTCCTCATGTGAACATAATTCTGAAACTTAATTTCAAGGGGGGGGGGTCTGTGGCCCATACTGCCTCAAGGACACAAGGGATCTCTCAGAATTCCCAGTTTCAAGAAGAGGGTATTGCTCAGAGACAGTGGATCTGAATGGCCCACAGGGTAAACCTAGACTGAAAAAGAGCAAGAGGATGGAAATGGCTCTAGGGTAGGCCAAATGTGTTTTTTAGGGGTGAGATCAGACAGGATGTTTTTATGCAAATGACTAGGACAATATCCTAGTAACCAAATTCTCATTCCCAGGAATGAAAGACAACTACGGGCTTGGGTGAAGGCAAATCTCCTTTGCAAATCTCTCTTTCCTTCAGAAAGAGAGGGAAATATGGTTAGCTTCTCTGAATGACCCTCCTCATGGATGGATGGAGGCTATAGGGATTCAGGTATTATGCATTGGGACTCCCAGTTGGTACTCAAGCTTTTGGATGTAGGCTATTGCACAATAGGCTTTGAAAGGGCACTTCCTGAGCTCCCAAGATCCTTCAGCATGCTGCATATTGGTGACAGTTATGTTTGTCAGAAGTAGGGCATCTTAATCTCAAGGAGAGGATGGCCCCCTTTCCTTTGGGATAGCAGATATAGATGCTGTCCCATAGCACAGGACTGAAGTGGGAACTCACAACCAATCCATGGGTGCTGGCTATGTGGGTCAAATCACCCATATCCACATAGGGAAACCACTCCAAAGTAAAATATCAGCAAGAGAATGAAAATGGTACAAGGAAGGCCAATAATCTACAAGAAAATTGCATCTAGGGAATGTGTTGAAGGGTTGTGGACAATCCTGTGCTAAACATTGGGGTGCCTGTGCCCTCTCCAATCAGTATGCACCCTTCCTTTGGATAAACACCTATGCATGCCATGGATGGGTCCTGGGGTAGCTCTATTGGGAACGTTGTCAGCATGTGCCATCCAATTTTGCTTAGCACTGCAGTTTGCATTCCACCATGAGTGTATGATGGTTCCCCTTTCTCCACATCTTTGTCACCAACTGTTGTTTCCGCAGTGGTTCATTTGAGCCACTGATTGGAGTGAGGTGGCATATCTTGTGGATTTGATTTGTATTTCCCTGATGCCGAGCGATGTGAAACATTACTTCCCAATCCTTGGGGAGAACACAAGCAGCAATCTGTTTGACAAATTCTTGCTAGACATCTCTCCAAAGGCAAGGTAACCAAACCCAAAATGATCAATTGGGACTTCATCAAGATAAAAAGCTTTTGCATGGCAAAAGAAAAGGTTGACCAAACTAAAAGACAACATCAAAAATGGGAGAAAATGCCTGGGATGCATAATCCCTAGCGCATGGACATTCTCATCTGGAGAAATGGGGAACACCTGGCATTCCTCAAAGCCCACAGATACCATACAGATGTTGGGGTGCAAACAGAGCACAGAAATAGAAATGAATGGTTTCAAGGAAACTTACTGACATTAGGTGAGAAGAGAGAGATGTGAGTTGTGAGAGGGTTTTAGATTCAGTAAGAGTAAAACATACTGATTTTGGATACTAGCCCTTTATCTGATATGTCATTTGCAAATATCTTCTCCCATTCTGTCAGTTGTCTTTTGGTTTTGTTGACTGTTTCCTTTGCTGTGCAAAAGCTTTTGATCTGATGAAGTCCCAATAGTTCATTTTTTCCCTTGCTTCCCTTGCCTTTGGCGTTGTTCCTAGGAAGAAGCCTTAGCAAACTCAACACCCAAAGAACAAATAACCCAATCAAGAAATGGGCAGAGGACATGAACAGACATTTCTGCAAAGAAGACATCCAGATGGCCAACAGACACATGAAAAAGTGCTCCACATCACTGGGCATCAGGGAAATACAAACCAAAACCACAATGAGATACCACCTCACACCAGTCAGAATGGCTAAAATGAACAAGTCAGGAAATGACAGATGCTGGCGAGGATGTGGAGAAAGGGGAACCCTCCTACACGGTTGGTGTGAATGCAAGCTGGTGCAACCACTCTGGAAAACAGCATGGAGGTTCCTCAAAAAATTGAAAATAGAGCTACCTTATGACCCAGCAATTGCACTACTGGGTATTTACCCTAAAGAAACAAACGTAGTGATCCAAAGGGGCACGTGTACCCGAATGTTTATAGCAGCAATGTCCACAATAGCCAAGTCATGGAAAGAACCTAGATGTCCATCAACAGATGAATGGATAAAGAAGAGGTGGTATATATATATACAATGGAATACTACGCAGCCATCAAAAGAAATGAAATCTTACCATTTGCAATGACATGGATGGAACTAGAGCGTATTATGCTTAGCGAAATAAGTCAACTGGAGAAAGACAACTTCACATGATCTCCCTGATATGAGGAAGTGGAGATGCAATGGGGGTGGGGGTTAAGGTGGTAGGAAAAGAAAAAATGTAACAAGATGGGATCGGGAGGGAGACAAACCAAAAGAGACTCTTAATGTCATAAAACAAACTGAGGGGGGTTGGGGGGAGAGGGGTTGGGAGAGGGTGGTGGGGTTACATTATATGTTTAAATAAAAAAAGTTTAAATAAAAAAAAATAAATAAAATACTGAAAGCTGACTCATCTGAACACACAGTAACACACTCCCTGAGTGACACCCTAGCTCTTCAACATTTCAGGACAAACCATGTGAGATTGGCCAGCTCCAGGAAGAAGGCAGCTCCTGTTTTTGCCAGATCTCCTGATCTTGGGGCAGATCTCACATGATCTCAGTCCAAATCTCATGAGATGTCATTCAAGCTCCATGAGACCTCAGGTCAGTCAGCAAGGTCTAGGGTCAAAACTAGTGATGTTTCTGGCCAAAGCTCTTAGGCCCTTGGAAGGAAGTGGCACACCCTAGCAGAGCCTGCTTTGATGCCCCTCAGGTAGCCAGTTACCCACATCTCATGAGACCTCAGTCCAAATCTTGTGAGATCTCAGGCAAATCTTATGAGAACTCATTCCAAATGTCATGACATCTCAATCCAAATCTCATGATATATCAGGCACATCTCATGTGACATCTATCCAAATCTGGTGAGATCATTATCTAAATCTGCTGAGATACCAGTCCACATCTTGTGACATCTTAGGCACATCATATGTGATTTCTACCCAAATCTCATGAGATTTTACTCCAAATCTCTTGAAATATCTGTTAAAACCTCAAGAGATCTCAGCCCCAAACTTGTGAGAAGTCAGAAACTTCTCACAAGAATTTTACCAAAATCTTATAAGAACTCATTCTAAATATCATGGAATCTCAAGGAAATCTCATGATATCTATGTCCAAATATTGTGAGATCTCTGTATATAACTCATGAGAGGAAGATGGGCAAAATGGTGGAGAAGTAGGAGAATCTGTTTCAACCAGTTCCCTGAATTGAGCTAAATACCTACCAGAACACTCTGAAAACCCATGAATTCAGCCTGAGATGTAAGATTATACACTTCTGGATCTCTATAGGGGCAGGAGTTCATCAGTGGAGAGGTATAGTGGAGTGAGTGGAGTGAGAGCACTTGGACTGATATCAGAGGGAATGTCAGAAGGGGAAGTAAGCACCAGAAGCAACCCATTGGAAAGTAACACCCCAATACAAAAGTGTCCTGTGCTTCTGCCCCAGCATTAACTTGGAGTCTAGTTAAAAACACTCAAAAAGAGCATTGGTCTTAAGGGGCAGTTGGTGAAATTGAGCAACCACAGACACAGACATAAGCTCACAGTCCCAGGGAAGTCACAGCCAATTCCTGCCCATGTCTGAGAGCTCAGCGGGGGCTCCAGTCTGTGGTCCCTGAACCCTCGGCTTTCTGCTGCTTGCACCACCACTGGGTCTGCACGCACCCTTGCTTGCGCCTAAGAGAGCCTTGCTCAAGCTCCTGCCAGAGGTCTCTGGTCCCACAATCTTCTGCAACCTGTGCTGAAGCCAGGTTTGATAACACCCAGTGTGGGCATGGACTCCAAACAGAAGTCCCAGCAATGGTAGACACCACAATCAGGCTTGCCTGGACCAATATCATTTGCAGTTTTAGTGCCATGGGGGTGCAGAGACAAGCGGGGGCCTCAGACGACTACTGAGATGGTAGCTGGGAGTGTGCAACTCCTGTGGGAAGTTGTGGTGTTCAGCAGGGTTTGCAGAGGAGTCTGTGTGTTCTGGACCACCCAGAGGAGAACAGACTGAGGCCAATCTCTGAGGTGGAGGTCTGGGTGCAGACAGATTCTTTCTTTGCTCTGACCCTCTGAAAAGCCACAAAAGTCAACAAAGAACAAAAACCTCCAGAGAACAAACACCTGAAAAAACTGGTTTCCATAGAGTGCAGCCCCTTGAGAGAGGGCAGGGCAATTCAGCCCAAGCAAGAATGACTGAAAAACAACAGGGCAGGGCCTTCTCTCAGAAGATAAGAAAAAAGAACAAGAGGACAATAACCAGAGGGTCCCCATTAAACTGTAAAACCCCCAAATCAGTGAAAAATATATTATGCTCCTGGTATTGACCCACAAAACTGTGTATTTCACAGATACAATTTTTTAAATTCTTTCTCATGATTCTTCTTTATTTATTTATTTAACCTACTTACCATTACAACAAGATGTTTAATACAAGATATCACATAACTTTTTAACTTTAACTTTTTTATACATATACCTTTGTTTCTTTTTTTAATATATATATATAGATATAAATAGATGTAGATATAAGCTTCAAGATAATTCTTTTTGTAAGGGCCTATTTATTTATTTAATTTTTAATTATTTTTATTTTTTTGTTTTTGTTTTTTTTTATTTAAGCTTTTTTTATTTAAACATATAATGTAACCCCACCACCCTAT
>ML103483.1:0-22923 GCA_003697995.1 Taxidea taxus jeffersonii
CGCTCCTCTCCAAGCAGCCCCTGGAGACCCCCTGCTCCTCCTCCCGGCGGTCCTGCCGAGACCCGCTTCTGCTCTCAGGATGGGGCTGGAGCCTCTGGCTTATCCCCGGACACTCCCGGAGGTCGGCTGCTGTGGCTCCTACCCACATCTGCAGCCAGTGCTGCCAGGGGAGTCCTGGGTTCCCTCTCCCACCGACCCTGTGAAGACCTGCCCCTGCCGCACACAGGCCCCGCACCAGCACTCCTCCGAGAAGGGCAAATGACTTCAGGGGTGGGGGTCCCACGGGCGGTGAGCCCTGGCCCAGCTCCTGGGGGCCTTCCACGGGGGTGGTCTGCGGTAATCCCCGCCAGGCAGTGTCTGCGCAGTGGGGCTGGGGGTCTGAGCCCCTCACACAGCCCAGGGGCTCCCCATTCAGGTGACCCTGCTTTGGAAATCCTTCCCGGAAGTGAGTTACCCCTCCCGGAGGGCGCCCATTGCTGCAGCAGGCTGAGGAGAAGTGGGCTGTGTTTTGATTTTGGAGGTCTTGCCCCAGTGTTCGGCCGAAGCGCGCTTGGCCGCTGAGCGCAGGGGAGCCCGTGGCCGCTGATGCCGGATTCCGCTGCTCCTGGCTCACCCGGCTTCTCGGTCAGCCCGCCCCTGGGGCCGGCAGCGCGTGGGGAGGCCAGGCCACAGCTGGAACATCGCCAGGGCGCATGGGGGGTCCCCACAGCAGGGGCGCCGGGTGGCTGGGCCCGCAGGTAAACGCATCGCTGCAAGGAGAGCGTTCTGGGGGGTCTTCTGGGGGGTCTGGTGGGCGATGCTTCTCCTGGGGCTGGGGTCACGAGCAGCGTTTCCTGGCTGTTTCTAGGGCCAGAGGCTGGTGGCCTGGGTGGAGCGGGGCTGGCCGGTGCTGCACCTGTGGGGAGACCAGGTCTGGGTCGTTCCTGGCACTCTGGCTGTGCGACAGGAGAGTGTGACAGGAGCACAGTGACCTCAGGGCTCAGGGCGACAAGCGTTGGAGGACCTGCCATGGGAGCTGCACCTGGGATTCCGTGTCAGTCAGGAGCCTCTGAGGGTTCTCCGGGAGCCTGGCACCTGGAGGGCTGGGGGCCGCCCAGGGGAAGGGGTGTCCGGGGACCGGTAGCTGCGGTCTGTCCCTGGCGGGGGAAGGGAGAGGGGCTGGCTCGGGCCGCCGAGCATTGGCCGGACTGCGCAGGGAGCAAGGCCTCACTGGCCGGAAGCAGCCCCTTGCTGCGCCTCCCGTGGGCAGAGGCAGTGAGAAGGCAGAGCCGGTGAGAAGGCAGCTGCTACCAGGGTCTCCTGGGGACGCTAGCTCAGTGGCTTTGACTCAGGCCCTCACTGGACTACGGGGCCATCCCTTGCTGGCTCCTCCCAGAGGAGCAGCCGCTTACAGCCTCGAATCCTGACCCGTGGTCCCACCAGATGTGGGGCAGGCCCCTACGAGAGCCTGAAGTCCTCTGGCTCCTCCACCCGTGTACATCCCAGTGGGGGTCATGTGGCCACAGGAGAGCCCAGACAGCAGGACTGGGCAGGGAGGCCAGGTGGGACTTTAGCAAGCCCCCTGGAGAGGGGGTGCGGGCCTGTCCCCTGGTGAGCCCGCCCCCCGCTTCTCTGGCCGCCCCCAGGGTCTCAGCCCCTCCACAAAGCCCGCGGAGCAGCCCTCTGCAGACACAGGGCGTCCCTGCCCACAGCCCCCTCCTGCCGCAGGGGACAGGGAACAAAGGGAATGCATATTACACATGACAGTCAAAAAGGAGGGTGGTCCTCATGGTCCCCAAACTTTGTAGGTGATGGGGAAGGAATTACAGTCAGCTGTGTGTGCCCCAGGATCTGATGGACAGAGGCCTGGGACTCACTGGCCCGCAGGCATGGGGTCTACCCTCATCCTGCTCTGACCCTGGGAGGGCCATAGGAGGGCCCAGGGGACACCCCTAACCCCATCATTTCTCCACTGCTGGTGTGGGCAGCAGCCACCTCCCCCACGCTCCTTGGACTCTTCCACACTGGACCTCGTGGGCAGCACCATGGCAGTCCCCCGGTGGAGAAGGAAGGAGCCAGGCAGCTCCTCTGTCCCCAACAACAGGATTAGTGAGCCTGAAGCAGCCATCCACCAGTCAGGGCTCGCCCTCCCCTGCACACATTCCACGGAGGCTAAGCTCCCTTCTCACTCACCCGGGGGCGTGAGCTGCCCTGGCTGTCCTCCCGGCTTCTGCTGGGTCCTTCAGCACCTGTTTTGAGCCCCCATGGGGATCCCCGGCCCTACTGCCACAAACGGCCCTCCTCTCCGGCCCCCAGGGCTGTGCCCATCAGCCTGTCTCGTGGCTCAGACTCCTGACACTCTTCTCTGCTGAAGATCTGACTCTGGTGAAATCCTGCGCTTTTCCTGCCCTTTGTATCTTTCAGCTGAGACACTACAGAGAAAGTAAGCAAGGGGCTTGATGTAGAAAATGTTGGGGTTCAGAGCCAAAGGCAGAGAAAGAATTGCTGAGCCGTCCTCAGTGCAAAAAGGTGGTTTCATTCAAGCTCAGGGACAGGACCTGCGGGCGGGAAGAGGGGCCCATTACATGCTGCCAAGTTGGGAGGGGGGTCGGGGCAGTGTAAGTCTCTAAGGAATCTGGGAGCAAGGTTTCCGGGACCCTGTGGGGGCGAGCTGTTGTTGAGAAAAGGTCATTTATTACTGTTTAGTAAGAATTCAGCCATGAGACCTTTCCGATGTGTACTGGAGGGTCGTATGCTCAGAGGACGATGGCCGACACCTATCTTGGGGGCAGAGATAAAGGAAGTTTCCGAAGAATTTCTATATGTTAAAGTGGACATACAGGACCCTGGGGGTCGGACTAAGGTTAAACTAGGATTGCCTTTTTTTTTTTTTAAGATTTTATTTATTTGACAGACAGAGATCACAGGTAGGCAGAGAGGCAGGCAGAGAGAGGAGGAAGCAGGTCCCCCGCAGAGCAGAGAGCCCGATGCGGGGCTCGGTCCCAGGATCCTGGGACCATGACCCAAGCCGAAGGCAGAGGCTTTAACCCACTGAGCCACCCACGCGCCTCTGGGATTGCCTTTTGCCCTCAGCAGAGTGTCCACAGCAAGGCCGCCGAGCTCCCAGAGGACGGTCACCCTGTCCCTTCCGAGGGCTTGTCGCGGGGCTGTGCGCAGTAGGGAAATGCCCTGTTTATTCTTCTCACCTTTGCTTCGCACGTCCGCGCTGACCGGCCTCGCTCCAGGCTCTCGGGCTGCCGGTGGTGCGCTGGTCCCTGGACAGAAGACTCCTCTCCTCCCCCTCCCCTGCGGCTCCACCCCTGCCCTCACTCCCTGGAGACCTTGCTTCCAGTGGTTTCAGGGACAGAAGCGGAGCCCCGAGGCTGGGGGGGGCTTTCCCAGGCCTGCCGGGTGCAGCCCGCAGCAGCCTGTGGCCCTCCCCCTGCAGAGGGCTGGTGGCTGTTCCTAGGAAGGCTGCTTCCTGCCCGCACCCCAGCACTCGGCCAGCAGCCCCCTCTCCTGCCCGGCTGTGGTCTCTTTCTGGGACCCTTCCCGTGACACTTGGAGGCACCTCTCCCTGACCCCGCCACCCCTCCCCTCCCCGCCAGCTGCCCTGTGATTTGCATTTTGGGCACACCTGTCGCTGTGTGGCGGTATTCTCTGCACACCGCACCCCCCACCACGTCCCCCTGCAACCACAGGGTCTTTGCACGGCGGTTCCTCCGTGGGGACCCACAGCTCTCCTGGGATCATTGACCCAAGCTAGCTCTCCAAAGCCGCCCCCCCGCCGGGGTCAGCATACAGCCCACCTTGACATCTTGCTGGACTTCCGTGCTCCCTGGTTGAAGTCTTGAAAACGATTGATTTTGTCTTGGGGTTTGTTTTGTGATGAAGTTCAATGGGACAAAGGAGGGTGTGCCCAGGCCAGGGCCGTCCCTGGGACAGCTTCCTGACCACCGGCTCCCTTTCCCGGGATCTCAGATGCTGCCTGGCCTCCCCCATAGGAGCCTGGGCATGGGCTGAGGGGTCGGGGTGCCCCCCACAGTTTCTTGGGGAGGCACTGTCCCTCCCCTGGCTGCGAGCAGGGCTGGTGGGGTCAGGAGGCTACATCCTGATGCAGGAAACACATATGTCCCAATGTGGAGATTTAATTTTTTAGGGGTTACCCATCTGTTGTGGATGGTGGTGAGTGCTTGTGGGAGGAGGGATGCCTCATCAGACGACCCACCATTCTGCCCCTTCCGGCAGGCCGGAGGAGTGAGGGAGGGGGTAGCTGGGGATTGTCGGGTCCCAGGGCTGGCCCACGTGGGAGGGCTGGGCTCGGGGCCCCCGGGAGGGTCCACACGGGTCCCACAGACATCTCCCTCATGCCAACTGCATCTTCTGTTCTCTGCATGACGAATATGAGGGGGACGCGCACTGACCCTGGAGGGGCTGTCCCTCTCGGGACCAGCCGATGCCCAGGGGTGGCAAGCAACCCGTCCGGAGGGGGGCTCCTTCTGTGTGCAAACCACCCAGCCCTCCCACACCCTCCCCACCCTGAACAACCCTGTGGCCTCCGCGAAAGCCCCCAGGTGGCCTGGCCTGGCCCTCCTCTGGGCCTCCAGGAATGCGCTCTCCCCGGTGGAAGCCATGTCCCACCCTGCTGGCCTGCTGAGCCTCACAGTTCCCATCAAAATTCGCTATTTTCAGGGGTCACTGGGTGGCTCAGTGGATTAAGCCTCTGCCTTTGGCTCAGGTCATGATCTCAAGGTCCTGGGATCGAGCCCCCGCATCGGGCCCTCTGCTCAACAGGGGGCCTGCTGCTTCCTCTCTCTCTCTCTGCCTGCCTCTCTGCCTACTTGTGATCTCTCTGTCAAATAAATAAATTAAATCTACAAAAAAAAAACAACAACAAAAAACAACGCCTCGCTATTTTCCAGAGCCCGTCAGGCTCCGAGTTTTCAGGTCCTCTTTGTCCCGTGACTGTCCCCGCATGGGCTTGCGTTCTCTCTCTGGCAGCGGGAGGCGCCGAGCTGTGCAGTGAACTGTGGGGTTTCGGTGACCTGGGGTGTGGGTTGCACGCTCCCATGTGGGTGCAGAAAGCTGGCGAACCTGACAGCAACCCGGACGGCAAAATTCATGCTAGCCATTGTAACTCTTTATTTAGAGAGAATGGCAAGCGGGAAACAGCAGACAGGGACGGGGGAACAAAGAGACACTTCCCATGCGTGGCCCATAATGGCACTGTTTTCCCATGCGCTGGGCCCCGTGGACTATGCGGCTGGCCCCCTCCCCGCCCCGGGACATGGTGGCTCCAGTGCCGGGGGCGTTGCTGTGGGGATAATGGTGGCTTCTGGGTTGGGATCTGGGGTGCTGTTGGCAGTGGCTTGGGTGTTGTGGGCTGGGCAGAGCGGAGGAGACGCCCTCGAGGTTTCCCCGGAGAGGACTCAGTGAGGACCTGGGCTCCTGCCGTCTCTCCCCGGCTACCGGCAGGAAGAATCCAAGTCAAGAAATCTTATAAACGGGGTTTACAGCCGCAGGCGAGGCCCAGGGGAGCTGGGACACCCAGACGGGCAAGAGCCGGAAGCCTCGTGTCCCCTAAGGCCATGTGCCGTGAGCGTTCCTTCCTTGCGGCCCACGCAGGCTGGGGCCACGGGGGCGGAGGGTTGCCCCACAGGACTGGCTGGCCAGTGTGGGAGACCGTGGGCAGGGAGTCCAAGAGAGGTGGCCCTGGAGTGTTTCCCCAACAGCAAGGTAGCCAAAGACGGGATTTGGTGACGGGGTGGGGCCCGTGTTTACCCACCACATGCCAGCCTGCCCAGGAAGGACCCGTCCCCGTAGCCCTACCGGGCCTGCAGTTTTGGGGTGGGGGGACTTGGGGATGATACTCAGAAAGTACTCTTTAAATGGCCCAACCGCAGGATTGGATCCCATCTGCCTTTGGAGGAGTCGGGGTCATTACTTGGAAGGAGGGCAGCAGAGGGGCCCCATGATCTCAGGTCCAGCTCCTGGGAGCTCCCCCACCCCCGATTCCTCACCACTTGAGAGCTGGGCCGCCACCCTCGGACGTCAGGAAGGCCCACCGATCCCAGACTGGGGGGCTTGCGACTAATGACTCAGCCCTCCAGCCTGGCTGCTGCAAGCCCCTCCTCGAGCCATGACGGCAGGTGGGCAACGTGACACATAAAATGTGGCAAATCACTATTATTCACAAACCCGTTGCTGCGGTGACAGCATGGGGTGCAGAGTTAATCCCAAGGGAGGCTGGTGAGTAGGGCTGTTCTCACCGCCACGAGGGCTGGGGCAGGACACAGGCCCGAGGGATCCACAGGGTGCGGAAGAGGCCCTAACATGCACGTGCCCCATTTCTCCGGAGGTTTCTCTTTCCTCTCCCTTTCTGGACTTGCTCCTCCTCCAGCCGGAGCTTCCTTCCGTGCAGAGACAGATGCCTCCGGAGGTGGGGGAGGCCAGGGCTGCCAGGGGACAAGTGCATTCTGGCAGGCCCTGGGGCTGGCCTCCCCACCCCAGCCTGCTGGAGAAGCCTGTGTCCCTCCTGCCTGGCAGGGGCGGGGGGGGGGGGCGGTGTGAGCGTCGCAGCGCTGAGCCCCGGCTCTGGGAGCTGGCAGGACAGACATCCTCTGACCTTGGACCTTGGACGACCCGGCCTGGGCGGGCCTTTCTGTCGGAGCACAGGGACCTGCACGCGCACGGGGGCCTGGCCCCTGGCTTCTGTGGGGCTTTGTCTGGGCAAGGACTGAACCCCCGCACTCTGCTATGCGGAGGTGGGGGCAGGTCGAGAGGCGGGGCTCCCGTTCAGTGCCTTTGGCACAACTCCCAAGGGCAGGGAGGAAGTGAGGCTCAGCAGCCTTGCTCTGGAAGGAAAGCCCCCCGGCACAGCTGCAGCCCAGCCCCCCAGGCCCCACTTGGCAACGTCTCTCCAGAGGTTGGGGGGTGGCCTCTGAGCCCTGGTTCTGGAGATGCAGGCGGTGACGGAGGGTCCTCCATGTGTCCAGGAAAGGGAGGTGGGTGGGGGGCCTGCCGGCCGGCCTGCAGTGGGGGTCTCTGGGGCGATGCCCACCTGACAGGCAGAGCTTCGCGGCTGGCACACAGGCTCGGTGTGGCATCTGGGAAACTGGCCAGTGGCGGTGTGACCCCCCTGGGCTGGTTGAGGGCTTGCATCCTCCTGGGGGGGTTGCTGGGCTCAGGTGCTGTGCAGACCCACGGGGAGAACAGTTCCCTATCCCTGGGAAGGAAGGGGTTTTCTAGGTGCTCCCTGCTGGGAGCTGGTGGACCCAACAGCAGGTGGGATTTTAGTGTTGCTTCATCCCACCTGGAATCCAGAGTGGCAGAGTTCTCGTGGGCTCAGGACGAAAGGCAGCGACCATCCCATGGCCTCTCATGCTCATGGAGGCGTTATAGCTGCCGTTCTGGGGCCAGAGCCTCAATCAAGGTGTAGGCAGGACTCCGTTCCTCTGGAGGCTCCAGGAGTGTCCCTCTGGCCCCTCCCGGCTCCTGGCAGCCGCGGTGGCCTTGGGGTTCCCTGGCCTGTAGACGCACCCCTCCTCCCCCCACCCTGGGACACGCAGCAATTTTCCATGCCTCCCCTGTGTGTCTGCTTCCTCCCTTCGTAAGACCCTGCTCCTGGACTCAGGGCCCACCCTCATCCAGGGCGACCTCATCTGCATGGATGAGACCTGCAGCACACTTTTCCAAGTAACGTCACATTCTGAGATTCTAGGGGACACGCATGTGTGGGGAGGACCGTGCAACCCAGTACGATACACATGCATAGTTATTGAATCCTCCCCACGCAAGCTCCCTGTGGGATGGGCAGAGACGTGGAAAACGTGCACCAGGGGCCCCGTGGGGAGCAGACGCACTGTTGCCTGTGGTTCCAGACTTGGTGGCACCCAACAGCACCGGCACTGACCTGGTTTGTGGATTTGGGCAGGGCGTGGGGGTGGGGGGGCGCTGGCTTGCATCTTGGGGTCAAGCTCATCTGAGAGCCAGCTGGCCGTCAGCTGCGGCCTCGGCAAGGCACTGGGCTCCCACGTGGCCTGAGCCTCCTCACAGCTCGGTGGCGGTTCCAGGCTCCAGTGTCTGGGGTGCAGAAAGCCAGGTGGAGTCTGGCCTTTGTCCCAGGGGTGCTCAGGGGCACAGGCCCAGGAATGCATCACTGCGGCATGGCCTGACTCCTGCTGCCCGAAGCCTGGAGCGGGAGGCCTGCCGACCCACGGCCCAGGGAGTGTGGGCGGCATCCCAGCCCCAATGGGCCTGGCCCCTGCCAGGGCTCAGTGGCTGGGCCCCGCGGGATGTCCCCACACTGCCACCTAGTGGTGGCTGCCCGAGCCCTGGGAAGTTCCGGACACCTGGGCCACGTGTGGCTTCTCCAGGCCCAGGTGTGGTCTTGGCAAGGGTTTCTCACACCGGCTCTGGCCCCAGTGCTTCCTTCACTATCTGCTTCACCTGTGTGGGGCACTGTCATCCAGAAGCTGTTGGGAAGAACTCAGGAGCCTCTGGAACCCACCGGCTGGGAATGCCCAGACCCACCAAACGAAGAAGCCCCATGGAGAAGAGGCCCCATCCCAGCTGTCACTGCCCCTGAGGACTCCCTCCCTCTGCGCAGCCGCTCCCTCCCCAGTGGACGGTGCACGGGCTTCTCTCCATCTGGGGTGCGGGATGACCAGCCGCTGGCCTACGGGACAGAGAGCGGGGCCGGTGGGGTTGCTGGGCTCGTGTCTGAGAACAGGGGCTAACCAGCCCCTGTGCCCCCCAGGGCCTGCTGTGGTTCAGCGGTACCCACCGAGAGCTTCCCGCTACGCTCAGCCCCCTCCTGTCGTGACCCTGCATGCCCCCCCCTTCAGTCCCTCCCTAGGAGTCGGGATGTGACTCATGCACAAGGGCCTCTGGGACCTTCATTCTGGGGTGGGAGGCTCACCCCATCACAGGTTAGCCCTGCGCAGTGCAAGTGTCCTGGTGTGACCGGGGTCCGGGAGGGAGGTGACCAGGTGTAGGAGCTGCCTGCAGAATGGGAAGGAGGGAGGGGTGGGAGCACACAGGTGCAGCAGACAGAAAGCCTTCCTGGGGGGCCGCCCCTCCGGGACTGGCGTTCTGTGGAGGATTGCTTCTGTTCTTTCTGGCCTCCGGAGATCACAGAGGGTGCTGCCGTGGCTCAGTTTCCCTGAAATCTCGTCTCCCACGCCGGGGCCTCAACACTTGATCTGGGGGCTGCTTTGCATGGAAGCTACATCAGGCGGCCCCGCCGGCAGCCGCAGCCCCAGATTCCCTCTCAGCGTGGGCGGAGCAGGCTAGTGGCCACTGCCTGAACGTCTGGACGCACCGAGGGCAGGGATCCAGGCTCTGGTGCCCAGCACCCACTGTTGCCCTGGGCAACTGCGGGAGTGAGGATGTTGTCCCTAACCTTAACACCTGCTCACCTCCCCTGCCACGGCCTCCAGTCTGCGATCGGGATCAAGGCGGAGGCTTAGGGACCCAGGCAGCACCTCCCCCAAGACATCTGTGGTTCCCCCTTCCTGTGGAGATTAACTCCTCTACTTGCAGGGACTGTGATCATGAGGTCAGAGGCCACTGGCAGGTTAGGGGCATTAGGCGGGTTCTGCCCTTGGGGGCTCTGGGTCTTGGGGTTTTCCACGCCCCTCCTCACCTCTCTCTTCTGCGGGGAGGGACCCCAGACGTGTGGGCCCGGTTGGCCTCATCACCAGGCCGAAAGCCAAGACACTCTCTTGGTCTCTTGGCCCCAAAGTCCTGTTTTCAGCACCTTCAAAATGCGCGCAAGTCCAGGCTCTTCTGAGGAGACCCACTGAGCCCCTCACTGCTGCCCCGGTGTCTGGGCCGTGCCCATCCTCTGCGTGTGGGACCTGTGACCAGCCATGGTGCCCATGATGGGCCTCACTCTTGCGTCGGCTTATAAACACTGGCTGGGTCCGTCTCTCCTTCCTGCTCTGCTTCCCATTCTGTCCCATGAAGCCAACGGCCGTCCTCTTGAGAGCCGCCGTGGGAGAGGCCCACAGACAGGGGACCAAGGACAGCGTCCCGCCGCAGGCCAGCGAGGAGCTGAATCCCGCCACAGGGCCCGTGGGTCAGGTCAGCAGGGCCTGCTTCCCCAGTGGAGCCTCCAGATGGACCTCGGCCCCCCCCCCCCACCGCCTGCCAGGTTTGGGGTCATTCGCCACCCAGCAATACCAGCCATATGCGGGCACCCTATTCCCTCCCCGCAGCCCCAGCCCCTGTCCACCCCGAGCACAGCAGAGGCCTTCCCGCAGCCCCCTCTGGCCGACCCGCCTCCTGAGCCCTCTCTTCTCCACCCCAGGCGTGGCTACTGTCTTCCCACCTTCCATGTGCTTCTGTCTCCGGCCTGGGCGTGGGCTGTTACCTCTGCCTGCGGTGCTTCTCCCGGAGCGGTGTGAGGAGCTCGCTCCCTCACCTCCCACAGGTCACCTACCTAACCTTCCCCTCCCGGCGCCTTCCTTTCCCTGCGTGCTGGACTCCACAGGGTCCGTTGGCGCCCGCCCTGTCCTCTGTCGCCCCCTCCTCCTGTGCTCTGGGGACAACAGGGGTGTCTCTGTGTGCCCCTGTCCCCCCCACCCCCCCACTACATCTATAGCACCTGGATCCTCCCTGGCAGGCCCTCCATCAACGGCTGCAAGCACACAGGTCCCCGGGGGGCACAGGGCGAATCCAGCCCCGCCTGCAGAAGGGGATCTCAGGGACTCAGCGGACATTAGGCGGTCCCCGTCTCTGTGTCCCACAGGATGTGGGCGAGGACTCGAAATCCTGAGCACATTGGAGGAAACCTAATCCGAGGGCCGCCCCGCGTGTTCTGTTCCCGAGAGGCTCTGCTGAGAGACAGGAAGGAAGGAGAAGGCGGGACACGCCCCTGACTGCTGGGTGGGCCGCCTCCCTCCTGCTCCCCGTCTTCCTCCCCTTGCCTCGTTGTGCAGAAGGAACACTCTGCAACCACGGTCGACTCCCACCCTTTCTTCCCGGTTTTCTCCTTAAAAACTCGCGAGAAACATTTTTTAACTCTACTACTTATTGCCTGAATCTGTTCTTGCAAAAAATTCAAAGAGAGCTGATAAAACGGTGGGCTCTGCCCCTGCCTCCTGAGTCCCCTCTCTGGGGCCCGTGAGTGGGGGGAAACCCAAGGCCCTGGGAGGTGGGGGCCTCGCGGCCTTTCTGACCCACACCTGTGGCGGGGTGTGCTGACCCAGCGTCCGAGTGCCCCCAGGACCTGCTATGCTTGAGTGAGAAGCAGTCCTCAAGTCATTGAAGTCTGGGGAAGGAGCATAGCTCGCCCTGACCGGTGCAGGCACGGGCACTGATCAAGGGGTAGCCTGGACAGCGGCAGGGCACGCCCGCCCACGTGGCAGACGGGGAGGAAGGTCTGTGCGCACAGTGAGAGAGGGGGTGGGGCCAGAGTCACGGAGGGACGCCAGGCACAGGCCCCCGGGGCAGCGGGGCAGCGGTGGAGGTGGGGGGGAGGGAAGGGGGAAGGGGCGGGGAGGAGGACGAGAGTGGCTGTGGCTGCCCGGTGTTTGGCCAGACTCTGAGAAGGAGCCGGAGTCAGCCGGGAGCTGCTGGCGTGGAGCAGGGAGGAGGGACGACGAGGCTCCAGATCCTGCGCCCCTCAGTGCGGGGACCGCCACAGGTCTCCAGACCCCAGATTTAGCCAGGTCCGAGGGCGTGTGGGTCACTCCCCAGACCGTGCCGCACTGGGACGCGCACCTGGCCCCAAGCCAGGAGAAGGGCTTATGTACATTCCGGGGCACAGCGCGGGTGGAGGAAACGGTCTGTCTTCTCGGTTGAGGGGTCTTCAGACGCAGGTGCCTCTAGTGGGCCCGGAAAGCACCTGCCAGGCAAGCATCAGCCACGGGCCCCGGCTCTGTGCAGCTGACACACAGGGACACGGAGAGCAGGATTCACCGGTCTGGAAGGCAGGACCACGAGAGTCTTTGGAGCTGCTCACAAATCATTTGGCCTCTTTCTCTAGACGCGTTCCTGCTTCCTGAAGTTAGGCCTGACTGCGTGACTGGCTTTGAGCCTTCAAAGTCCCCATCACGGCGTTTCCTGCTTTGGCTATGCGGAGAGCCATTGTCAGCTTGCGGTCCTGGCCCCAAGGCCAGGAATGCACAGGAAAAGCCTCCGCACAGGAACGCACAGGAAAAGACACGGGGGAGCAGGAGGAGGTGGTGTGTGCATGCACGGGGGCGGGGGACAGAGTCTGCCGCAGCCCCACTGCGAGCCCCCTCCCCTGCCACAACCGGGCTCTGCCTCTCCCCTCCCATTCTGGGGGCAGCGGTCCTGGGGCTGTTCCTTGGGGAGGCTCAAACCACTTACTCCTGGGCCCTTCAGAGACAGGGAGAGGCACAGTGGGGCAGCCGTGGGGGTGCAGGGCCAGACAGCAGGGGTGGGGGCACAGCTCTGGCCCCTCGAGCATGCGAGGCTTCTGGGTCATGAGCCTCCCTCCCTGGGGCTCTGTCCTGAGGAAGGGGCGGGTCCTCCTCTGAGCGCATCCTGGATCCAGGCTGATCCTGCCCTCCGCACCCCAAACCTGGAGTCCCCCCGGGACCGACAGCCCAGGAGCCTACCTCTGGGGCTCCCAGCAGCCCGAGTGACCCCACCCTTGGAGAAGTGGCCCCAAGTCTGGGGTTTGCTTGTACTTTTAGACGCTCTGATTAAAGTGCAGCTATAACGCCAGGTGTTTGCGCTGCTGTCAGTCATGCAGGTGCTGCCTCGGGCCCGCCTCCCACGGAAGGAGCCCACGCAGCCCCCCGGGACGGCTCGCTGGACTGTTCACACACAATTTCCGTACACCTCTAAAGATCACCGTTCTGACAGCTTTGGGTGTAGACACCAGGAGGCAGCTACGCGAAACAGGGCATCAATCCAATTCCCTGTGCGTTCAATTTTCTTAGGCTGCAGAATCAATTTGAGCCTGTCGGGGTCTGACTCTAGAGTCTATCAATGCCGGCTCCTTCCCTCCAGCCCCCTGCCTGGCTCTCCCCTCTCAGGGACTCAGCCCTGCAGACAAAGATGCGCTGGTACCAAGCCAGCCTTTCTCTCTTTACAAGGAAATCTGATTAGGTGTGAAGGGGGCACAGAGCCTAGGGCCTGGAGGCTGCTCCTGGGCGCTGGGGCTGTGGTCACAGCCGCCTCTCCTCCAGCCGTGGCCGCCGCAGCCTCTCCGGCCATGGCTGTGGATCACGTGCTTTGATTACCCCAACAGCGCCTGTTGGCCTTTTCCCTGGGCTGCAGCTGGGGGGAGGGGTCTCTCCAGGGCATTCTGGGGTGTGCCTTAGCCCCATAGATTGGCTACATGGTTTTTTGTCCTTTTTGTCCTTGATCCGTCCTTCCGCCGCGGGGATGACAGCGGCCACGTTCCGAGCGTGGTGCACACACTGGTCAGTGAACGCCACAGGTCCCTGAGATGTACGTCTGTTCTTACCCCTATTCCACGCGTGGGAAACAGGCGCGGAGATGGTAAGTAAGGCGCCCACGGCCCCACAGCAGGTGGCAGAGCCAGGAAACGCTTCCCCGAGGTGAGTTGGACTCTTGTGAGCTCCTGGGGGCACTGCACCATCCTGCCCGGTTCCGTGGGCAGCCAGCCTGCTTACCTTTCTGCCGAGAGCTCCAGGGTCCCCGTCTAGAACCACTGCTGCCTCTGGGCCAGGTGGGCACTGCATGGACACAGCCCTGCCCGGCCTTGGGGCTGGCAGCAGCGCCTAACCTCTGGAGCCATGGGTGAGCCCAGGGTTCATGCAACACCAACCAAAGTCGGGCCTGGGACTCGGCAGGGCGGGTGGCAGGAGGGGCTGTCTACGGGCAGCAAGCAGGTGGGACTGGCCTGTGGGGGGACGCTGCCCGGGGTCCCCTGTGCAGCCCGATTTCCCTGCTCTGCTTCAGCATCTGCGTGACTGAGTGCTGTGACGCCTGCGCCTGTGTGCACGTGCCCACGTGGGAATGTGTGCCTGCACAGTGCCTGGAGCAGGTAGGCTGGGCTCGCGGGCCACTCCCGTGGGCACCGCGTGCGTGCTCACCAGGACGGCTCATGGAGATTGCACAGCTCGGCATGATCGTCCTTCTTCGAGTGAACCCCGAGTGAGAGGCTCAGGAAAGGAAGGCCACAGAGCCGACAGCCTGGGGCCCCCAGCTGCCCGTCCCAAGCTCCCGAGATGGTCTAACACATCCTCCCATTTAGGATTTAGCCAGATCTGGGGTGATGAGGGATTGCTTGGGGCATCTGGCTGTGTGTGCCCCCCTGGGCCACGCAGTTTCTTCCCTCGTCTGTTTGCAGGAGAGGAGCCCCTGGCAAGGGCTGGGTCGGGGAGGACTCAACCCCAAACAGAACCTGGCCACTCTGGGACCCCGGTCCTTTTCCAGCCGCAGTGTGGGCATGTCTGAAAAACACGGGAGTCAAGGGGAGAGGCCCGGTACGTCTGGGGTCCTGGGTCCTGGTGCCTTCAGCCCCCCATGGCCTAGACTGTTCTGTCAGTGACCCCTCCCCCCCACCAGCTCCGAAGGTCTGGCTGCCTCCATGTGTGCCCTCATGGGAGCAGCTGCCCAGACTGTGGAGGGGCCACACAGGGAGGCCACGTGGAGAGGCCATGTGGGGAGACCACATGGAGGGACCACACGGAAAGATGGCTCCATCTTGCCAGAGAGAGAAGGGATCTAGTAATCTAATTCAGAAACACGTGTTTAGTAGGGACACTTAGGGAGGAAGAAAAGAGGTTGGACCACCACCAGGACTAGGTATAAAGAGAAAAGAGTATCCGGTATTTGATGATAAGTTATTAGGCTCCCCACTGACAGTCCACAGGAGTGTGGCAGGGCTCCCCCGTCCTGTGCTCTTGCTCGGGACTGCCAGAAAGTGCCCAGGTGTTTGTGAAGGGACGTGGAAGCTGCCCACGGGGGCCGTGGGTCTCCCCAGATCTGCAGGGGACACTGGCACGGCTCCATCGTGGTAGGAGAGGACCAGGCCGGAGCATGCGCCCCTCACTCCCATCCTGGGGAGTCCCCTTGGTCAGGGTCCTCTGGGCAGCCCCGTGGCCCCACCTGAGGGCTGCCACCCTCAGAGCCCCACAGAGAGAGGCTGCTCCTGCGCGTCAAGATCCATGGGGCGGCCTCTCCCTCTTGTTTGGTTCGGAGCCCTAATTTGTTGCCCTGTAAACGGGAGAGCAGAGGATCCGCCACAGGGCCCGGGGGGCCCGCGGACCAGGATGAGCCCCCGGCGGGCCCGCTCTCTCTGTGCTCCTGGGCGCTGCCGCGAAAGCCGGGCGGCTTCTCCTTCCCTTCCACGGACGCTGCCCGGGGCTGGACGCCACCTGCGAGTGCGGGGCCGAAGAGGGTTGGACCGCGGGCCGGGCGTCCACGCGTGGATCCCCCCAGTCAGCAGCCAGACGGCCAGCTGCCTCTGCCCTCGGCCCTCACTGACCGTGCAGGCCGCTTGCCCTTCCGTATAACAGGGAGTGGCTGTTCCCCGGGTCGGCTTATCTGCCCGCGGCACAGAGCACAGCGGTGTCAGCACAGGCCCGTGTTACCGTCGGTGCCCGGAAGGACGATTGTGCGAGGCAGGACGGTAACTGCGTGACCGCGAAACAGGACGGGGGACCGTCTTGGGCTCAAGGGGCCGCTAGTGATTTTATAACACGTGTGGGTTTTTTTCCTGATTTCTCACAAGGCGTGTGAGGTCCTGGGAGACGGGGGTGTCGGTGAGGATGGTCACGCCGGGGCAGCGTCCCGGGAGGGCAGCGGCAGCGTCCCCCCCTCCCCCGCAGGAGGCTTGTTACTGGACACGACAGTCGGATGGCCGGTCGGAGGCCTGTGTGTCCCGCCGCCTCATCAGCTTCCGGTCGGGAGTGAGCTGCCACTGGGACCGCGTTAACCCCCCGCCTGGAGCCTTCCCCGCAGCCGGCTTGGCGCAGCCCTGTCAGGACCCATTGATTTGCTGTCCCTATCACTTCCCGTCACCACAGTCACAAAGGCCTAATCAAGTCTCTCCCAGTGCTTCAGACCCCGGTGTTGCCACGGTAACGAAATGACCCATAATAGTCCCTGCCTCCTCCAATAAATGGAGGAAGGCACAGAGATTTCCTATGGATCTGAAGCTGGGGACAGCGCGCCCCAGCCTCCTGGGAGCAGAGCCCCTGGCCGCCGGGCCCCTCGGGCTGGACCTTGGTGGCGGGCGACGGCTCCCCTGGCCGGCTTGCTGCCGCTGGCGCAAAGCATGGGTGGCACAGAGTGTGCAAGGGATGAGGTGCACGGATCCATCAGGAACCCTGCAGTGCTGGCGGGTTCTCCAAAACGCTGTCTTTCTGACCCAAATGTGCAGCCGATCTTCGGCTGGGCCTGGCGGTAGGCGGTGCCGCCGGTGTGCCCTTGGTGACGCTTCTGTCCGAGGAGGCGGGGCAGTGAGGCTGGCTGGGGTCAGAGCCCCCGGATGCCCCGGGAGCATTTCCCCAGGCTTTAGTTCGTCTGCTGGTCAGACGTTCCGTAGGTCTGAACCTCAGATCAGCGGCACCTCCGTCCCCTTTTGGAGCCGGGACAGTGAGGGGCGCCATCCACCGAGCCCTGGAGGGCAGCACACATCCTCGGCCTGCGGAGCCTCCCCCCTTGTTGTGGGGAGCCAAGACCCAACCTCCCCGGAGACCCTGCCTTCCTCGCTGATCCCGGAGGCCAGCTGGTGGCCTCAGTCTGGCCACAGGGTGCGTCTCCCCAGAGGAGGGACCTGGAGGGCCGGCCATGGGCTCTGGCCTGCCCTGCTCCCCTGTAACGGGGGGCAGCTTTGCCCCAAAGTGATCCCCAAAGTGTGTGGGCCTCGAGGGATGGGGGTGCTGGGGGCACCTGGGGGCTGAGCAGCCCCGGGGGAGCACGGGGAAGCTGGGAGGCCACAGAGGATGGCCTCTGCCGCCGTGCTCTGCCTCTCTCTTTCCCTCTCGTTTTTCTGCATCTCCCCCCGGCCCCACCCCATCTCAGGATGGGTGTCCCCGGCCTGCGCGCCCGTGACCGATGGGCCACTTAGGGCCCAGGACCAGATCAACCAGACTTTGTTTCCTCCTCCTCAAGGTCAGTGGGCCCTGGGCGGGATTCATTGCCTGAGGCCACCATCAGTCAAGGCTCAGTTGGACCGGACGAGGCCCACGATTTCACACCCGGAACTGCACAGATTAACGGAGAACTGGGGCCTCTAGCTCCCAGGCCCTGGAGGATCCTGTCCCTCCCCAGGTTATTGCACTCACGCTGGGCGGCATCAGACGTGGGCGGGTGGACACCCCGTCCACTGGCTCGGGGCTCCTGTGGGGGTTCCCGGGCCGGGAGCACCCCCGGGGCTTGCAGGAGCGCAGCCCACAGCAGATCTGAAATCCCAGAAACTTGGCCACCTGGGAGACTGAGTCCCAAACACCCAGGCCCTGGGCAGGCGTGGCCTGGAGATGAGTAGGGAGACCCTCCCCGGGGCCAGGGGTGTGCGGGCTGGGGGCATTCCATGGGCTTCAGTCTGAGCCCCTCTTTACCGGGGGTGGGGAGAGCCACCCAGGGGGGCACCAGCTTGGCCAAGCAGCCGGCCCGCTGCGGTGAGAGCTTGCCGACAGAGTAGGGCGCGTGCCCTCGGAGAGGGGGCTGTCACCGTCCTCCAGCTCCAGGTGAGGGGGGGTGGTCCCTCCAGGTTCCCACCCAGGGGTTCCTGCTCCCTGGGCACCCGCACACAGCGCGGCCAGGCGTGACACCTAGCGGACAGAGGGGACGTTGCTCCTCATGCTTCCGTGGGCCGGGAGGACCCTCACCCCTACCAGGCCCAGTGGCTCGTGACTTTCGAAGAAGCTTCTACTTGTTAGGGGGCCTAGGAGGAGACCACCACAGGCTGCAGGAATCCCCTTTCCCCGGGGGGAATCACGGAACCCTGGCCACCTGGGAGACTGAATCCTGTCCCCAGACTCACGGGGGCCCGGCTGTGCTCTTCACCCAGGGTGTGCCTGCCCTGGCCTAGGGGTGGGGGGGTTGAGACCCCTGCCCTGGCCATGCTGGGTGTGGGGGCTGTTCCATGGCTTCAGCCAGGTGGGGGCAGGGCTGGCAGAGTGGTGTCCCCACGTTGGGATGCATGGCTTCCTCTGATTTCGAGAGCTGTCCTAGACATTCCTAGCCCCGGGCCCCACACGGCTTCCTGCTCAGGTCCTCACCAGGACCCGGCAGCCTGCTCTTGCCACCTGCTCTGCTCCTTTTCCCATTTGGGCCTTCAGTGGATGTGGCAGAGCCGTGTCCAGCCCAAACCGTGACTTCTCCAGGGGGAGCTCCTGCTGGGGCAGAGCCACGTTCTCACTGCGCTCTCCGGAGGCCCGGCAGGAGTCAGGGGCCCCGTGACGGTGAGGGCCCCTCTTCTTGGGTGCGGCGGGTTGGCTGAGTGACTCACTTCTGAAAGACAGGAGGGGCCCTAGCCCTGGGGTCCAGGTCACTTTGGCAACGAGAACCCGAGGTGTCCCAATGGGAAAGCGTTTCTCCTCTGTAGGATCGTCCCCAAACCCACACCCGAGAATCACGAGAAAGCATCAGAGCAACCCGGACAGACTGAGGCCAGTCTGGGAACCCCTGACCAGCGCTGTTCAAAGCTGTGGACGTGAGGGCCAGGCCCCAGTCCAAGCCTGGTGGGAGGCGGTGCAGTGGGCCCTGGGCACAGGGCAGGCATGAAGCGGCCTCTCGTCTCGGGAATGGCAGTTACCGTGGTCACTCTTTGCGTTGGCCGCGGGCTGTGGGGGGTGAGGCGTGAGCCTTCCCACACACGGGGAGGGTGTCCAGGGGAGCCGGGTGGGTGCACCCTGAGTCCTGCAGGACCATGTGTTCCCACTAGATGGCAGCAGCGCCCTGTGGCCTGGACAGCCTCCCCTGGCGGGGCTGGGGCGCTGGCCTTCCTCCAGGTGGACACCAGGGTTGGCAGCTAGGAAGGGCACCTGGGGGGCAAGGGGAGGGCCTCCTCATAAGGAAACCTACACTGTTCAGGGTCAGCCCTGCCTGCCATGTTCTCTCTGTCTCTCTGTCTCTCAGTCCTGTCTCTGTATCTCTCTAGCTCTGGCTCTCTCTCTCCCTCTCTCTGTCTCTGTCTCTTAGTCGCTGTATCTCTCCATCTCTGTGTCTCTGTTTATCTCTCTCTTTTTTTAAAGATTTAATTTATTTATTTGACAGACAGTGATCACAAGCAGGCAGAGAGGCAGGCGGGCGGGTGGGGGAGGAAGCAGGCCCCCCGCTGAGCAGAGAGCCCGATGCGGGGCTTAATCTCAGGACCCCGGGATCATGACCCGAGCCGAAGGCAGAGGCTTTAACCAACTGAGCCACCCAGGCGCCCCACTGTTTCTCTTTTACTGTCATTCTCTGTATCTCTGTCTCTGTCTCTCTCTGTCTCTGTATCTCTGTCTCATTCTTTATGTCTCTCTCTCTTTCTCTGTTTCTCTCTCCATCTCTCTGTCTTTCTGTCATTTTCTGTCTCTCTCTGTCTCTGTCTCTTTCTATCCCCCTTTCCGGACCTGAGTCGGACTGTCTGCATTCCAGCCTCAGGTCCCCCCGTTTCGGGTCAATGACTGGCCTTCCCTTGCGTCAGGGCCCATCTTAGTACGGGGTGGAAACGGCTTCTGTGGGCAGGGCTCAGGCAGGTCAGACAAGCCACTGCAGGAATAGTGCCCGGGGCATGGCCTGCGCTGTCCGACATCCAGACAGACCCCCTCCCCATTAGGCAGAATGCGCTGTCCCTGGGCCCCGAGTCCCAGGTCCTTGTCTCCAACAGAGATGAGTCCAGCACTGCCCTTGGTGCTCTTCCACCTCCTCTGGGTCTGGGTGAGGAATCAGGGCCCAGCAGGGCTGCCTGCTCCAGGCTCTCACGTCTGGTGCTGGCCACTGGAGGCCCCAGCAGCCAGCCCCTATCTCACTGGCTTCTGCTGAAAGCCCTCGAAGGCAGAGGGCCTGGTGTCCAGCACCCAACCCTGGGGCTGTGGTCTCAGGGTCAGAAATCCTCGGGGTCCTGGTGTGTGTGCCCGTGTATCTTTTGGACCCCTCTGATTTCTCCCTAAAATGCTCGCTACGCGGCCTTCTGAGCAGCACACGTGGGATTGGCCTGATGCCCCCGACCTCCCACATGATGCCGTCCGACCCTCGCCCAATGCCCCCTGACCTCCTGCCTGATGCCCCCTGATCTCCCCTCTGAGCCCCCCCAGCCCCGGGCTGACTAAGCCAGCCAGCGAAGCCCAGGTCCTGGCCAGCGGTCTTCCCAGCAGAGCTGAGAGCCCCATCCACACCAGTTTCCTTCAGAGCTAGACACCCCAACCTCACCTGGGGGGCAGAGGCCTGTGGCACCACCGTCATTTGGCTTGTGATCAAAGCTGCGGCCTTAAAATCTGCCCTCTTCCCTCACGGAGGCTGCAGAGTATCGTCAAGTGGGCTTTTCTCCTGGGAGAAGTCACTTGATTCGCTGTGTTGCGTGTGCAGGTGTGTGTGTTTACCTCATGCACAGACATGCGTGTGCACGCACACACGTAGGCACACAGGCACGTGTCCGTCCGCGTACGCATGTGTGTGCAGCGTGTGTTGGGGGCACTGCAGGGGGAGTCCTGACCTACGTCTGGGATCCGGGGTTGGGCGAGAGTCTGACGTGCCCCGTGTGCCCTGCAGAGCTCCACCAGCTCCTCTCTGCTGCTCTAGCTCATGTCACGGGGCACCCCCCCATCCAGGAAGCCGCCTGTCACCATGTGGAGGTAGGCTTGCCCGCTCTCCTGCTCCCAGGCCGCAAGCGTGCCCAGCCTGGCCTCTGTCGCCGGTGCTGTCCCCGGGCAGTGAGCACGCTCATCTCCCGGACCCGCAGGCTGGGGTTGGGCCCCCACACCCTTCTGCTCACCCTGCCTGAGGCCGCCCTCCGCACTGCCTGGGTCCACCCTCGTTTCACCTGTGCCCTTGGCAGAGGGGGCCAGGCCTGTTGGGTGAGCTGCTGGGGCCCCAGCAAGGCACTTGGGGGCCTGGGTCGTCTGCAGGTCTGCGGCACCGACAGTGGCGAGGACGTCACAGTGTGTTGCCTGGACGAGGGCGCCTGGACACGCCGGCCAGCGTGGGGCTACTGCCTTCTCCCCTGGGGGCAGGAGGGGGCCGGTCCTGCTAGGGTCCAGGCTCCAGGTGCCCATCCCCAGCCACGCGCCTGCCCCTGCCCCGTGTCTCAGTCAACTGGCCCACTCCCCAGCGCCAGCCGGGGAGTCCCTCTAATCACGCAGGTGTGACGTCCGAGCTCACGGCGCTTCTGTAGTCCGCAAGGGACGGGAATATGACTCGGACTAGCCTAAGGAAAAGGCGGTGCGCGCTCCCTTTGTTTGCCTGTGTCTTCCCTACACGGGTTCCCTGCATGCCCATGACGTCAGGGACTGTAGCTCTTTTCCTGGGCTGTTTTCATCCTCCAGAGGACTTTGAAGGGGGTACAGTTGGCTCCCAGCGCCCCAGACATACGTCCCATCAGGTTACAGCCCAGCAGGAGGAGCGCCTTGTTCCTATAATCTCCCCGAGAGTTCCAAGGTGTCTCCAAGGGGCCCGGACAGCGGTCCTGTCTATCCCCAAATCGACATTGACTTTGACTGGCCTGGGTAGATCGAGGGGACACCTTGAGCCTTGGGGTAGGACTGGCCTGGACCCAGGGAGCTGGGGCTGCACAAAGGGGGAGACACTGGGCAGGCAGGGAGCAGGGCCGGGAGCAAACAGCCCGCCGTCACCGGGTGCACGTGGGCTTAGCATCAGGCTACCCGTAGGGCCCCGCCTGCCCTGTGGGGAGAGCTCTGTCAAAGGCAGGAAAACAAAACACTCTGTGGTCAGAATTCCGTGTTTCCCACTCCACAAGTAGCAGTTAGCTAATTCCCCTGGAAGAACGTGTCTCCTTGGTGGGGGACGACTGCGGGGGAGGAGGAGGGCTCCCTCAGTTATGGGGCCGGGCACGAGAAAGGATGCAGAAAGGATTGTCATCCAAACGGGATCCGAGGACTTACAGACTGGAACAGGCTGGACCCCGGCCTGCTGGGCGTCTGGCTGGGCCTGGAAATGCCTTTCTCTCTTGTGGTTCTCTCTCTTCCTGCCCACACACGGAGAGCTCTCCTCCTCCAGAGCCTGGCCTGTGTGGTCTGAATGTTCGTGCCCACCCCGATTCGGGCATGGAATCCGGATGCCTAGAGATGATGGCGGTGGGGTCGTGGGGAGGTGACGAGGCCTTGGAGGTGGGGCCCCGTGCGTGGGACTGGAGCCCTTCTATTAGGTCCCAGCGAGAGGTCTCGGCTAGGAGCCCGGAAGAGGGCCTTCTCCAGAGCGTGACCATGCTGGCCCCCAACCTTGGACTTTCCGCCCCCCAGAGCCATGAGAAATCAGTGTCCGTTGATGAGCGCCCTCATGCCCCCAGTTTACGGTGTTCTGTTATGGGACAGACCAAGACATAGCGTGAGCTTGCCTTCTGTGTCAGGAACAGGACGGCTCTGTCTCCCTACAGGGCTGTGCGGCAGGGTCCCCAACACCCCTCTCGCTACTCCGACTTTAGCGGGGCACCTGACCGCAGGATGGGCGGCGTGTCCGTGGCGGGGGAGCCTCTCCTTTGGCCACAGGGGCGGGTTTCCTTCACCCTAAATTTACATCCTTATCATTGAAATTGATGCCACTTTCTTTTTTCTTTCATTGAAAAAGGTACTTATTTGGATTATGTGTTTCAGTCTAAAATAACATGAGGCAGAACCCGGGGAATAAAGACATAAGGAGGAAGTTAAGAAGGAGGATTTCTTTTCTTCTTTTCTTTTTTTTTTTTTTTAAAGATTTTATTTATTCATTTGGCAGAGAGAGAGATCACAAGTCGGGACAGAGGCAGGCAGAGAGAGAGGGGGATGCAGACGGGCTCTGGAAAATAGTGAGGTGGTTTTTTTTTAGATTTTATTTATTTACTTGACAGAGAGA
>ML103483.1:24237-44415 GCA_003697995.1 Taxidea taxus jeffersonii
GTAAGTTGGAGACCATCTGTATTTTGGGCCCCCGTCCCCCACTGCCCCCGCCGTCACATTGTGCACCTGTGAGGCCATCCCCGGTCCATCAGGCCACCGTGGTCTGTCCAACATTTCCTGAAAGAATCCCACTGGGCCAGCCCAGGGCGTCAGCTCCTGGGACCCAGTCCAGCAGGGCTGGCTTCTCATGGGGGTGCGTGCCCAGCCCCCCAGTCACCTGGCTCAGGGATAGTTCAGGACCGGGACCACATGGCCCAAGAGAGGGAGCCCCACGGGGGGACGGGCAGTGACCGGCAGGGTGGGCCTTGGTCCCCAGGCAGAGACCACGGGCAAAGGACATACTACAGACAAGTTCTGCTGTGGGCATTGGGTCCAGCTCTCGAGCTGACCTCAGGAAGACGGTGTCTATGTGGGGCCACCGAGAAAACTGTCTGAATAGAGACAAGTCCCAGGAGACCATGGAAGTGAAAAGTAAGAATTTAATGAGAGTTAGAAAAATCACAAATTCCTCAGCCCAAGTAACCCAGCAAATCCGCGAGAGGGAGGAGCGTTCTCACAGTCAGTACTACACGCATGACACACCCGAGCTGCCTTTGGAGAAAAGGTGCTTTGTCACTGGTCTAGGACGCGGGAGGAGGTTCTGGGGGCCTGTAGGCCAAGGGGTTCACCACGCAAGAGGGCTAGCTCTGCACCCCACCCCATCCCCCATCCCAGGCTAACTGCTCCCCATCCCCCATCCCAGGCTAACTCTGCACCTCATAGCTCTGTGCCCTGGGCTAGCTCTCACCTCACTGAGCCGTGGGCTAGCTCCGCACCTACCTCAGTGTCAAGGTCAGCTGGAGCCCCTGCCATGTTCCATGTGTGGTCCCCTGGGAGATGTCCAGCCGAGGCTCCTCTCAGGGCCCCTGACTATGGCCAGGCAGAGTTCTCACTGGGTGCTGTGGGGCTGCCCACTGCCTTCCCTGTCCTGGACAAAGTCAGGGTTCTATTTGCCAGGAGGGCCACCAGCACCACAGGAGATGCCACGTTCTTTCCCGTGGTCAGCACGGTCCAGGGATCCCGGGCGCCCCCTCCATTGCCTGGTCAGGGCGCCCCGCTGTGTCTCCCTCCTTCCTCTTGCCCTGTCAGGGTCCAGAGGACACGCCGTGTGCTGGCTGTCCCACGTGTGACACCTCACTTCCTGTCTCTGCGTCCCCCGCGGCCCCCAGTGTGGTACCGTGACGCCGTCTTCCTGCACCGGCGGCAGGGGACACGGCTTCCTTCAGGCGTGGGGGCCTCAACACCTGCGACTCCCCTTCTGACCTCCCTCTTCCCAGCTGGTCCTTGTCTCCCTGACTTCTAAATGCGGGGCATCCCCGGGGCTCTGCCAGCCTCTCCGCCCGGCTCCTCCCACCACACACCGCCTGGCACGTGCCTTCTGGAACATTCTATCCTTCCCGACCCCCATCCCACATCATGGAGCTGACCTTGCTCGCCTCCCCAGTCGCAGCTCAAGCATCAGCTCCTCCTGGAAGCTTTGCCCCCCAACCCCCAGACTCAGATTCCACCTGCCATGCATGCAGTGATGCTGACCCGCTGTCCCTCGCCTCCGTACTGGGATTCGTGCGTCTTGTGTCCTTGCTCGTGGAGTCACGTGGGGCCCTGAGCGGCGTGGGGCACCCAGCCCCCAGGGTCTTCCCCGGTCACAGGGGGCAGGGGGCTGCGCCCCTGGGGCTGCGCGTGCCGGGGCTGTCCCAGAAGCTTGCGGACTCTGAGGCTTTTGCCGTCTTCCGGAAGAGCCGCTTTGTTCCTGACCTACTTTGCTGGAAGACGCTAGACCACAGGCACTGAGTGGAAACACCGGGGAGAAGAAAGAAAAATACGCGTCAAGGACAGCAGTCAGAGTGGGTGACGGCTGACCCCCTTGCTCACCTCTGGAAGGGCCCCCTCTCCGAGCACAGCCACCTTCTGGGGTGACCTTGGCGTGACACAGTTGGGCCCTCCGAGCCTCCCTTCCGGAGAAAGCCTCCTGGACCGGGTCCGAGTGTGGCCGGATTGTGCTAACAGAGGCCGAAGACCGGCTGAGAAACAGCACACGCCTTGCTTGCAGCTCGGAGCCAGAGATCTGGGTCCTGGCCCGGCACGGTCGCGGTCTGCTGGGGGCCCTCTTCCGGGACATCGCCGGCCTCCTCGCTGTGTCCACGAGGCGTGGAAGGGGCTGGGGCTTCGCGGAGCCTCCGTTATAGGGACACCAGTCCCCTCTCGGGGCTCCACGCCCGCAACCTCATCGCCCCCCATCCGGGGGTTAGTGTGAACGGACGAGCTTTGGGGAAGCACAAATATTCAGGCCGTAACAGCTGGGTAGAATTAAATCCACCATAGGGACGCCTTTAAGTCCTGACCCTCCGTGAAGCTCACCTTATGTGGGAACAGACTTGGCAGGCATGAGCAGGTCAGGTGAGGTCTTAGGGGATTGGGAGTGGGGGGCACTGATCCAATGGTGGTTTAGAAGAAGAGGAGGTCGAGAGAGGCCTGGAGGGTGCTCAGGGAAAAGGGCACGTGGAGGGGGAAGGGATGCGGGGACAGGCCAGGGAGCGACAGCAGGAGCTCTGCAGGGCCGGGACCGTGTCCCCCGCAGCCTCAGGAGGATCTGGGGCCTCGGGCCTCTGGGCTGTGAGAGAGTAAACGCCCAAGAGGCCGCCTAATGGGGAGCGTCCAGACCGGGCTCTGCCCAAGTGAGAGGCCTCAAACCTAAGCAAACATGCCAGGCTCTGGGGCCTCAGCAACCAACCTGCTCCAAGAACAAGCTCACAGCTTGTCTTAGTGTGGACTGTTTCCTACCCACCCACGGGGACGGGGCCCCGAAGGCACAAGCCACGGCCGGCTGCACCTGCACGCCTTGCGCCGATGCCAAGTGTGCAAGCCCGCCTGCGGGGCCTGGGGGAGAGGAGAGTTTGGACGTCTGAGCTTGGAAAGAAGCTGGCCCTCATGTGTTCCTGAGAGGCATGCCGGTCCCTTTCCAATGGTTCAGCTGTTCCCAGGCCTGGGGTCCTGAGGCCTGAGCTGCCGCTGTCACAGGAGGTGGCCCGGCGGGGGCATTCAGAGTCGCCGGGAGACCGCGCCCCATCTCCGGGCCACCTGTAACCTCAGCGTTGCTGTCCGCTGCATCCGCTCAGCCCCACGCCCACAGCCGCCTCGGGTGGGCGCCTCGGCCCAGGGCCCACGACACCGGCAGCAGCCACGCTGCCCAGGGACAAGCTTCTATCCGCTGGGCTCTCTCCGAGGCTCCTGCTTCTTCCTGTGTCGACTCCCGTGGGATTGGATGCTGGACACGGCGGCCTTCCCCCGTCACGTGGCTGCGCTGGTCGTCTGTGACGCGCTGGCCGCTCTCCCTGGCCCAGCCTGGAGGGTCCCCGAGGACACTCACATCCCTGGCCCCATTCTGACTAGGGGGACCCTGTGAAGCTTCCCGGAGTGCACGGTCCTCCTCTCTGCCACTCACTTTGCACGTTCCGCCTCCGTGACCTCGGCTCTTGGTCCTCTCAGCTCAGGGGGACAGCTGTGCGTAGAGGGAGCTCCCCCGGCAGCGGCTCAGCGCCTGCGGCCTGAGGTCTGGAGACAGCAGTCGTGTCTGGTTTTCCGGTTCTTGGTGACGGTGGGCGTGTCCGTCCCAGGGAGCCCGGTGTGGCGGTTTGCGCCGACCGGGGTGGATAGTGTTCGGCTCTTGAAGCTGGAGCAGCAGGTTGTGGGAGATTCTGCTGCAAGGACCATCAGCGTCCCGTGGAGAGGGACGGTCACCACGCTCCCCCTTTCCCGGAAAATGCGCGCTGAGGGCACCAGCCCTGCGGGGGAGTGTCTGCACGCAGTAGGGCATCTCTGACTAAGCCCGGCCACACGGGATAGGGTGGGGGGTGCTGCCCTCATGCTTCTTCCGGGATGGCCTGGCTCCATCGCCCCTGTGGGTGGGGCTGGGGCAGGCGCCTCCTCCCTACCGACTCCAGGTCCTCCTGTCCCTGTCCACACATGGAGGTGGCCGGCAGTTCCCTGGGTTTGACAGGTCAAGTACGGTCACACGAAACCAAGGATTGATGCAGGGGTTGAACTGTGTACCCCAAAAAGGTACGTCCGAGCCCTAGCCCCGAGTACCTGTGGACGTGGCCTTATCTGGAGATAAGGTCTTTGCAGATACGACCCCATTAAGGGTGACAAGATGAGGCCCTCCTGGGTTTTCCAGGTGGGCCCTAGCTCTAACAACTGGTGCGCCTGGGAGAGACACAGGCAAGCCGGGGAGAAGCCATGTGGGGACAGAGGCAGAGGTGGGAGGACGCCGCCACAAGTCCAGGACGCCTAGAGCCCCCAGAGGCGGGGAGAGGCAGGAAGGACCCCTCCCCTAGAGGCTCTGGAGGGACCGTGGCCCAGCCTGGATCTCAGACTCGTGGCCCCAGAATTGAGAAAACAGCATCTGTCCGCTCCAAGGCCTCCGGTGCAGTCATTCCTTGTGGAATCGTGGAGGGGATGAGCCGTGCCGGCCGCACCTTCACGTCTTGGCTTGGAGCTCGGCACGCGGCCAGGCCCCGGCGGCTCGGGAAGTCCCTGCTGCGTCTGACCCGACAGCACTCAACCTGGGAGCCGCAGGGGTGAGTGACACCCTGTCCTGCCCTAAGGACGCCGTGGGACACAGAAGGGGTGCACAAACACGTGGTTGTACCGGGGGCGCGTGGGCGTCCATCAGGTCCGGAGCTATCGACGAAACATCGGCGTTATTTATTAACCCACTGTTTGCATTTTGAGCACACCGAGCCACGTCTTCTCAGGTGCGTTCGGCCTCAGGGAGGCCACCGAGGGAGGACAGCGTCCTGGGACCCAAGACGGATGCCAACGATGATCAGATCCCCGGGTCCTTGGCGGTCACACCCTTTGTGGCTCACGGCCAAGGTCCCCCTGAAGCGACTCCGGTCACGGCCTTGGGGCTCCTCATGGAGACCAGCTGGCAGGTACCCATGCAGACAGCCCAGCGCCCTCCGCGTGGGTCCCGATGCATGGATTCCCTTCATCTGCTCCCACTGGGCCATGAGCGCTCAGAGCCTGTCCTGAGGTCCTCATCTGTCACCTGGGACCTGCAGATGGTCCTCTGTCCATGTTGGCTCAGTCTGCGGCCACAAACCCCACCGCCCTGGGCTGAAGCAACAGGTGTGTCGGCGAGTCTCGGAGGCCAGAGCTCGCTGCCTGCAGGCGGGGCGAATGGCGGGGTTTGCCTCCTGGCTCACGGACGTGGATGGCGTCTTCGCTGGAGCGCTCTGTCCTGGGGCTCCAGTCTCACGACCCCTCCCCTCCCCCAGGCCGCAGCCCCTGGGCAGTGAGGGATCACGGGGGATTTGGTGGGCCGTCCGGGTTCTGGCCGTGGTAGCGCAGACTGCGTGCTGCCCTCTGACGTCTGGCCCGCGTGCCTCTCCCGGCTTCTCCAGTCCAGTCTGGATCCGGCCTCTGGGCTGCTCCCACCCCAGCGTTGGGCGTGCTGTGGGGTCACTGCGGCCGTGTGGCTGGTGCTGGGGTGCTCCGCGGGTGCCCCCACGGGAAGCGGAGGCTCAGCAGCGAGAGGTGCGCATGCCGTCCCAGCAGGAAGAGGCTGAGATGTGGGGCACCCCCTTCCGCAGAGCAGCTCGGCCCCTGGGAGCCGACTTCCCGAGGCTGCGGCAGCTTTGCCCCCGACGCGCTCTCCGATGCGCCCAGTCCCAGCGCAAGAACGTGGTTCACAGGCAGCTGCGCACACGCCGAGTCCGGGTGGGCATGAGCGCCGAGGCACCGCAGGCAAGGCCTACCCTCGGTTCGCAGCAAGTTTCGGCAGCCAAGCACTGAGAATGAGCCCGACCCCTGTCACTTATCAGAGTAAGCACGTCAAACCTCCAGGTGGGTTTCTGCAGGGTCTCTGATGCCTGCAGGGAGCTTCCGATGCCCCACGCATCAGAGCGGCCAGGGCAGGCGAAGGCAGGCGAGGGCAGGTCTGGGGGCCCCCGGCCGTTTCTGTGGTGTCCTAGCTTGTCCTAGTCTTGGTTCTGAGACACCAAGACTCATCTGGGTGAGGAGCCTCGAAGCCCCCCCCAGCCTCCCAGAGCCGGCGTCTCCTCTCTCCCGGCTCACCCGCCTCCCTCCCGGTCTCCTGGCCTCGGGCTCCTAGAGCCCCGCACGCCTTATCAGTGGCCTGAGCTGCGGGGAGAAGCCGCAGTCTATTAAGATTTAAAGAGATTTAATGTCAGGAGACAAGCAAGAGAAGGAATTTAATTTAGTGATAAAAAAGTAATCAAATCTCCACTTGTGGACAGAGAGCCATTGCCCGATTGTCGATTGTTCTCGCACGTGTGTTACGAAGCCATCGCTCGGGTGGTGCCTGGCTCCGGGGGGCACAGGGCAGGGGCCACACAGCCAGGTGCAAACCTGAAACCTCCTTCTCAGGCGAACTTGAGCAGGTCTGCTTCCCGGCGGGGCCCTGAGGGAGGGGGTGGGCGCTCCTGGCTGCTCTTCCCAGCACGTCCTCGGAGGTGGCCGGCGCCGCGCCAGTTCCTCCTGTGGTTTTAGGAAGCCTGTCTCCGCAGGTGTGTTTATAAATGGCCCTCTGACCCGCGGGCTGCTGCCACCTTCTCCCGCAGGGGGTGGGGGGTGGGGGGTGGGGGGTGGGATCCCTCCCTGCTGGGGGTGCAGGGGTCCTTCCCTACTGAGGGGGCACGACCCCTCCTGTTTGAGCCCAGTGGCAGCCACGGGCAGTGGGGAGGAAGGAAGGAGGAGGGAGAGAGGACACACGGACACATAGCCTCGCTGGGAGAAGAAGGTCCAAGTTGCCTTTGGGGCTGAGTGTGAGGAGACCCCACTCGCCTGGGGGTGTCAAGCTCCATGTCTGGGGATGGCGGGAGTGCTCTTATCACCCTGACCTCCTCCCAGACTGGGGCCTGTGCCTGCGGTGGCTGAGACCTTAAGCTTTCCTTCCCTTTGCCCCCTCTTCTATGCCCAGCCCCCCTGCAGGGCGTTTACAGCTGTGCTGATGGGCCTCCCCTCTTGCCCACTAGGCCAGGCAGAGGTCAGTGGAGCCCCCAGTTCCCTTGCCCTGCACCCCAAGGGCAGCTGGCCTCCGATGCCCTATCTGCGGAGGGTGATTCCTGGATTGGGATGGATCATCCAGAGGCAGATGAAAGGAACAGCTGCTGTGGTTGGGCTTGGGGTCAGGGTTATGGTTAGGGCAGGGTTCAGGAGGGGGATGCAGAAGAGCACGAACATCTTTATGTGGTTTCTGACCTGGTGTTAGCTGCTCAGCTCCGGGCACATCCGCTCCCTGTGCCTCCACAATCTACCTCGGGAGGAAAGTACTCTGGTTTTTGTGGAAGAAGACATCCTCACCACAAACAGCATAACTGGGGAAGTCCACAGATAGAAACGTACTGCAGGCTCCTTTCCCAGAATGTCTGCTGTTCATGCTTGGTGACGCCCTGCAGGTGCGCAGGTGGGCAGGCGTGCAGGTGGGCAGGTGCGCAGGTGGACAGGTGTGCAGGTGTGCAGGTGCGCAGGTGTGCAGGTGGGCAGGTGCACAGGTGGGCAGGTAGGCAGGTGGACAGGTGCACAGGTGTGCAGGTGCGCAGGTGGACAGGTGCGCAGGTGCGCAGGTGGGCAGGTGCGCAGGTGCGCAGGTGGGCAGGTGCGCAGGTGCACAGGTGGGCAGGTGGGCAGGTGCACAGGTGTGCAGGTGGACAGGTGCGCAGGTGTGCAGGTGGGCAGGTGGTCAGGTGGTCAGGTGTGCAGGTGGGCAGGTGCACAGGTGTGCAGGTGCGCAGGGGGGCAGGTGCGTGCAGATGGGCACCCAGAGCGCAGCCATGGCTGAGCTGAGAAGCTCTTCGGCAGGAGAGCCCCGTCCCATCCACCTGAACTTCAGATGACAAAAGATGAAAGACATTTTTGAAACAAATATCTTTCTGTCAACTCTCATTTCTTGAAAGAGCTCTCTAAATGTCGTTTTTAAAAGTTTATGAAGAACAGTAAAAGGTTTTAGAATGCCTGGCTTAATTTCAGATGTGGCTATAAAAAACACTTGGTTGTGACATGATAAGAAATATATATTCAGTCTCTGCCTCTCTCCTACCACACACCTCTGGGGCGGGGGCCTCGGGATGGGCTGGCAGGAGGGAACGGACCTCGGGATTCCGGGCTGCTGACGGAATTCCTGCCCAGCGGCCACTGGTTAGTCAACGATGCCCACAGGATGACGCCCGAGGAGCCATCCCCGGGGTGAGGAGAGCTTCCGGGCAGCCGAGTGCATGGAGGGGCCCCAAGAGGGCATGTTAAAGGAGAAACTCAGTCTTCCCTTTCATCACTCTGCTCGCTCTGCCCGTCTCCTTCTCCCTGCTCTGGCTTCGGTTGGCTGTACCCTTAGTTTATTTATTTATTTATTTTTAAAAGATTTTATTTATTCATTTGGCAGACAGAGATCACAAGTAGGCAGAGAGGCAGGCAGAGACAGAGAGGAGGAAGCAGGCTTCCTGCTGAGCGGGGAGCCCAAAGTGGGGCTTGATCCCAGGACCCTGGGATCATGACCTGATCCGAAGGCAGAGGCTTTAACCCACCGAGCCACCCAGGTGCCCCTGTACCCTTAGTTTAATGTGGTCCCGCTTTACAACATCTATGGTCGGTTCTGGGGGGCTGTTCCGGGATTGCACAGCAGTGAACACATTTTCCTGTGGACCCAGGGCTCACCATGCCCTCCAGAGCTTCTTTGTCCCTGGAATTGGACTCCATTCTGTTGGTTGCTGGCAGTTTCCTTTCTCAGGAAGGACTCGAGTGGGTCCCGTGTTCTTCAGTGGGGGACGGCATGCCTCCACCTCCATCCTGGGGGTGGGGGGCATGTGTCCCAGCAGGGAGCTGCCAGGGGTCCCACTCCCTCCTCCCGGCCTCCCCCTTACCCTCCCGGCACCCACGGGCTAACCTTTGATGGCACCCGCTGAGGCCAGTCTTGCAGATGATTTCTTCTGTGCTCCCTAAAGCCGTCCTTTCTAGACGCTCTTGGTGTTAAAGGGTTAACTAAGATGGGTCACAGAGTTGGGTATCTCTTATCAGAATTTCCTGGGAAACAACCCCATCTCTAGATCTGCCAGCCCGATGCGGTCGATTGTCACTATTTCAGGGAAATTTCTTGAGTTTTACCGTTGAAGGCATTATGTGTCTCAGTCATGGAGCCGGGGTCCTCGGGGAGATCGGGGAGTCTCCCGCGTTGATCAGCTTCACTCTTATCTTGTTCATCTGTGCTTTGCTTTGTTTCTTCCTTCGGTGGCGAGCACTTGGCGTTCAGTGGCATACACATGGAAAGGAGAGAATTAGACAAATGCGACTTGGCACACGCTCACGAAGTTACGGTTCCAGGACTAGAAAGTGCTGTTGAGGCAGTTCAGAGAATGGTGGACGAGGAGCCATGGTTCGTCTCGTCCCCTGATGAGGCCACGAAGATACCCTTGTGGGTGTGACCTTGAAGACACAAGGCCAGTGGAGAGATCAGATGGTCACTGCCTAAATCCAGGGCGCTCCCTGGGACCCCCATACATACAGTGTCCATCGCGTGAACCCCTCAGACTCCTCCCTGAGCACGTGAGGCCTCTGGCGTGGCTCCCAGACGTGCAGGGGAGGCGGGTGACCACACACAACTGGCCGGGCCGCTTGTGGTCACGCTGATCAGACGGGGACCCTGCCTGGTCAGAGGACCCTTGAGGGACTTGACCCCCGATGCACCCGGGCCCCGGATATGGTTTCAATGGGCGGCAGCGCGGGGCGACCCCAGGGCGGCTCAGGAAACGTGGACATGGTCTGGGGATGAACTGCGGCAGAACGCAGTGAAGCGGGAAGATGAAAACCACCGACTGATGCAGGCAGGTAGTGGATGAAAACGCACCGTGTGGGCTCACTTTGTGCAAAAATGTGTGTATATACGCACACACACCGATCTGTGCGAGGATCTGGAAAGATGTGCCGCCCGTGTAGGTGGCCAAGTCCCCCGGGAGGTGGGAACTCGAAGTCCTGTTTTTTAATTTTGTTTGTCTCCCGACACTCTGCAGGGCACCCCCATCAGTCTTATAAGGGTGGCGGGGCTGGTTACAAATAAAGCAGGGCACGGAGTCAGAAAACGTCCCTCTTTGGTGGCATCCCCGCCTTCCTCTGCGCTGGGTGGTTTCTTAGACCCCTCCCTGTGTGAGTCTGTCTCCGATCTGCCCTCCCGCCTCTCAGATCACTTGGCAATTTCACCGTCTCTCCTTACACGTTTCTTGTTGTTGAATTCATACCATGATTGTTTTACTGTGAAAAGTTATTAGAGCTTCCTTCGGTCCTAGAAGTCTGTTCTCCCCGGGCCGTGTCCGCTGCGCCATCGTGCCGTCTCTCCTGGTCTCCCTGGGTGGGTGTTGGGGGGACCCTGGCCAGGATGGATTGGGCGTGTTTGCGGTCACTTGCTTGTCTCTGCTGTGAAGGGAGGGATTCCTTACTCTGCCCCCGGGACCCGGGACAGACTTGCTGTCCCCCTCCCCCTGGGGTCACCCTGGGACTCGCTCTTTTGAGGGCGGCTGTGCTCAAGGACGACGGGTGTGTATTTCAGATGCTGCCGCTTGTTTTAAAGACTTTATTTTTATTTATTTGTTAGAGAGAGAGAGAGCGAGCACACACAGGCGGGCAGGGGCAGAGGGAGAAGCAGGCTCCCTGCTGAGCAAGGAGCCCGATGTGGGACTCGATCCCAGGACGCTGGGATCATGACCTGAGCCGAAGGCAGCCGCTTAACTGACTGAGCCACCCAGGCGTCCCGATGCTACGGCTTCTTACAAGACCTGGGCTCTGTTCTGCGCAGCGATGAGCGCAGCTAAAGGCAATGGCCATGATTCACAGGGTCGCCCCTGCTGCTGGCCTGGGGGGCCCAGTCTGTGCCGCCCAGGCCCGGCATCCCTCCTTTGGGCTTGCAGCCTCTCAGGGTCTCCTGAGAGGTTCCCTGGGAGGCCCGGAGCCTCCTTCCTTCCCACCTTCCCGCCTCTCCGTGGGGCCGCCAGCCTTGTCCCGAGGCCTCCACTGGGAAGAGGGAAAAACACAAAGACCCCCAGGGTTTGCTCCTCTGGAGATGAGATGTTTAAGAGCATGTTCAGCACTTTGCTAACTCACCAGTCTTTCTCGGTAACATCATTTATTTTAGTATCAAAACGGCAATGATCACCTGGAGGGTGTTGCTCCCGACCTTTTACAGCCAATACCTACCGTCGCTTGTCTCTTGGCGCGCATATACTTTGTCCACATCATTGGGCGCCCAGCTCCCGGGCACAGGGGTCTCGGGCACAGCCCGCGGCATCTGGAAGAAGCAGCGGCTGCTCTCAGATGGGACCGGGACGCCTGTCTCTGCTTTGCACAAATTCACAACCAGAGCTGGGGTAGGGGGTAGAGGCTGAGAACCAGGAGACAGGGGCTGGGACAGGGAGGAGGCTGGCGGAAGACTACAGGTCATCCCTAACTGCCCCTCCCCAGGAAGGAGGAAGGAAGGGGCACTGGTGGCACTGGAGCCCTTTGCTGAGGATTAAACCCAAGACAGCAGACCCCCGATTTGTCACTCTGACACGAGCGAGGCACCGGGCCCTGAGCTCTGTTCATTCGGCCGGCCAGCGTCCGTGCTGCTGGCCGGCCAACTTGTAAGCTGGGGGACACTTGCTGACAACCACTGAGTTTGGGGGGCAACTTGTAACAAAGCATGTTTGGCAGAAGATGGCTGAGTCCCTGAGGCGGATGAAAAGGGGCCAAAGCCTGGAGGCCACCCCGTGAGGCCCGTGGGCAGGGGGCACGGAGAGGATTGGGAACACGGAGGCGTCGGCTGCAGATGTGGTCCATGCACTTTGCCCTCTGCAGATAGCCATGGAGAGCCCCCCGTCCCCTGCCACACGGGAGAGCTCCGGGGACCCTGCTCCACGGGGAGTGGCACACACGGGAAGCTCAGGGAGGCCAGGATCTGCGGAAGGGAACTCAGGGGCTCAGGTCAGGGCACCAGCCAGCGGGAGGTGCCTCTGGGCGTGTCCTGCACGGGCCATGGACACAGCGCCGGGCTCTGGAGAAAAGGCGCGGCTCTGGCCCCCCCATTGCTCGGCCTCCCGCAGGACGGGGACCGCCACTCAGGTCTGCCCTCTCCCAGACTGAGAGATGATCTTGGGTTTTATCGCTGCGAAAACTCATTTGATTTCAGTGATTTTCAGCCTGGAAGTTAGTGGATTTTAGGAGGCTCTTAAATGCATTGCCTGGGAAGAGAGATGAGCTTCATCTGTCCTGACCGCAGCCCTCGCTGAGCCGGGCCGGGAGCGAGTGTGTGCCCCAGGGCGCTGTTGCGGGCAGGGCGTGGGAGGCAGGAGGCTCAGCGAGGGCGAGCGTGGGAGGCGCGCCCCTCGTGACATGTCTATTATTCTCTGTGTTTGGAGGTGAGTACAAGTCGAGCGTCCTTCGTCCTGATCCTGCTAGGAGATTGCATTTATGAGAGAAATGCTGGAGGCAGAGGCGTGCATGAGCCCCCAGGCTGCTGCCCAGCGGACGTCCCCGCTGTCGGGCTTCTGGAACAACAGAGGCCCGCCTCGAGTCTGCCACGTGCAACGTGTCCCACACGTCGTATTTCTCTCCTTGATGGTAGTGACCTAAGAGTGTTCCCTCGTGGAAATGGGTGCCCCGTTGTCTCGCTGTCGCACGTTTCCCTGTCCCAGAGGCTTTGGCACACGGGTCACCAAGGCCAGGCGTCCCCACAAGGAGCTGCCCCCCACGTCAGTGGCTTCCAACGAGGTCAGGTTATTCCAGCACGGGTCCCTTCTGGCTTTCCCTCCTGGACGCTGAGCAGCGAGTCCTGACTGGGCCACCGGGGGCCGCGCAGGGACGGGCATGGGCTCTGCCACTCCCAGGCTTCCCCTCTTCCACTTCCAGAAGCTTCCCCTCCCACCTTTGTCCCAAGCGGGACCTGGTTGTGGCCACCAGCACAGGGCCCCACCTGCAAATCCCTGTCACGGTAACACCGTCTCCTGCATTAGCAATAACGCCGTGGCGAGCATCCTGTAAAGACGTAATCCAACCACTCGCTGGTCCGGGCTGCGGGGGCTGCGGTGACAAGGCCCACGGAATTGGGGGCTTAACCCACAGGCACATACTGCCCTACAGTTCCAGAGCCCAGAAGCCTGAAGTCCGGGTGTCCCCTCGTGGCTGCGGGGGAAGGTCCTTCCTGCTCCCCTGGCACCTACTGGTGGCCAGCCGTCCGCGGTACCCGTCACGGTCACGCGGCATTCTCCCTGTGTCTCTGTGTCCCAATGTCCCTCTTGATAAGGACACAGTCAGATTGGGTCCCCCTTCCCCAGCATGACCTCATCAGAACGAACTGCACCTGCAGGGACCCTCTGAGGGGCCGGGGGCTAGGACGGCAACTGGTGAGTTTTGAGGGGACACAGTCTAGCCCACGATGGACCGCTGATGGAAAAGGAAAGTCTCGTCCCCCAGACTGTGACATGGGGGCACAAGCCACGGTGCTCCGGGGCCCCTCTGACCAAGGAGCTATTTTCACTGAGGGTGGTGGACAGGAGGTAACGGGCACCCCAGCCTGGCAGCTGGCTCCGTGGACGTTACTCCCTCCCACGGTTTTGGGGCTGGGACTTCAGGAGACGCCTGGCAGGGGCCCTGGCCTGGGGTCTCACAGGGTTGCCACTCGGCTGCTGGTGGGCCTGGAAGGCTGGATGGAGCCGGACCCGCCACTCCTGGGACGGTGCCTCCGGGGAGTTGGTGGGGTCGGAGATTCCTTAGGCCCCGCACACCTGGAGCTGTCACCCCCCACCCAGGGAGGGGTCGCCCAGGCTGTGGGAGATGGGGGAGGACACCACACACTGCTGGTCCCACAGGTCAGCCACCCCCAGGGTGTGGGGCCACATGGCGAGTCGGGCTTCACACCTACAGAGAACCAGTGGCCCGGGCCCCAGCCGTGACACGGAAAACTGTCGGAGGAGCAGGCGACTGTGGACTTGCGGGTCCTACCCATGCCGCTGCTGGTCAGCTCTGGAGCGAGGTCGGTGCTGGGGACGCCTGGCTGACAGCCCGGGCGCCCGCCTCCCTTAGTGACGCTCCGATTTCCTCACAGCGCTGCGTGTTCTCTTCTCCTGCCGAGGTGGCCTGCTCAGCTGGGGCTGTCCTTCCTTCTTGTCCTCCCCTCCCGCCTCTCTCCCACTCTGCACAGCCTCCCCCACTCTCCCTCTTCCCCCCTCCCTTCCCCTCCTTACTTCCCTCCCTCTCTCCCTCTCCCTCTTCCCCCTCCCTCCTCCTCCAGGGAGCAGCCAGAGCAGGTGCTGGGGAAATCAGAGTCTCCCCGTAGCAAACCCGCCAACAGCCTCTTAGTGCTCCCAGCACACACCGCATGCCTCACCTGGGGTTGAGACCACGGGCGCATTCGTCGGGGTCCACCGGAGAAATAGGACCAGAGGACATGTGTGCATGTGGAGGTGCCAATCCCAGATCCGCAGGGAAGGAGGCAGGACGGAGACCTGGGGGAGAGCTGATGCTGTGACTTGAGTCTGTAGGCACAATTCCCTCCTCGCTGGGGACCTCAGTCCTTCCCCCAACCCTTCAGCCTTCAACTGATCAGGCGAGGCCCACCCACATCCTGGAGGCTAATATGCTTACTTGCAGTCTACTGAGTGAAATGTTAGTCTTTTCCCTCCAAAAATAGAAAACTCTCTTCCGCAATTCCTATGGAACCCCCGTGGACCCTGAATGGGCAACAAAATTCTTGAAAAAGAAGAACAAAGCTGGGGTGTCTCACACTTCCTGATTTCAGAACTTTCTACAAAGCTACAGTAATCCAAATGGTGCCTAAGGACCAACACAGAGGCCAGTGGAATAGAATAGAGAGCCCAGAAAGAAATCCTCCCTTCGTGGTCAGAATATGTGTCTGCCAAGGGTGCTGATCCCATCCCACTGGGGACAGACGGTCTTTTCCACAAGGTGTGCCGGGCAGCTGGGTCTCCCCCACGCAAAGGAGAGAAGTGGGGGCCATGCCAGGCATCATGTACAGAACTTAGCCCCAAATAGATCAAAGACTTAAATGTAAGACTTAAAACTATAAAACCCTGAGAAGAAAACATAGGGGGAAGCTTTGTGACATTGGATTTGCCAGGACCCCAAAGAGCAGAAAAGAGCACACAAACTGGACTTCCCGAAGACAAAACCCTTCTGGGCGTCAGAGGACACCTTCAAGAGAGTGAAAAGGGAGCCCCCAGGGTAGGAGAAAATATTTGCCCATTACACATCTGGCAAGGGATTGACATCAGAATATAGAAAGAATTCCTAAAACCTAACAACAGCAACATAAACCCCCCAACAATTTTGATTCAAAAATGGACACAGGACCTGACTAGACATTTCCCCAAAGAAGACATACAGTGAACGGTAAGGACTTGAGAAGATGCTCAGTGGCTTCTGTTTGCATCCCCGTGACAGAAGGAGGATGAACAGAATGTGGGGCGTACACGCAGTGGGCTACCGCTCAGTGTCAGAAGGAAGGGACTTGGGACCCCGGCCTCAGCATGGATGAAGCTCCAGGACCCGATGCTGAGGGCAACGAGCCGGTCATCATCAGACGCTGCGTGATCCCACCTCCCAGGGGGCCCCAGAGCACTCCGGCTCCTAGAGACGGAGCGGATGGTGGGCGCCAGGGGCCGGGCGGGGTCCGTCTTTGGTGGGGACAGAGCATCAGTTTGGGAAGACGAGAAAATTCTGGAGGTGGACGTTGGTGGCGGCTGACAACAGTGTGAATGTGCTTAATATCCCTGAACTGTACACTTAAAATGTAAGCTAAGATGCCAATTTTCAAATTATGCTTATTTTTACCATGATTTAAAAAGTGTTCCTCGCATTTGGAAAGTACCCTGCAGCAACATTTACGCTGGTTTTGAGGCAACGCTGGGCACCATGGCCTCACCAGGTCGAGACATAAGATGAACAGCACAGAGATAGAGGCTGGAGGAGGCTGGGGTCCTTGAGGGGATGCAGAGAGGGGGGCCTGCGTCTGCAGAGGCCGCAGGGAGATGCCCGTGTGCATGCGGTCCCAGCCTCCCGGACGGTGCACGTCCTGCTGTCTCCCAGGCCAGGGCTGGCGGCTCTGGGCACATGGCCCTGTGCTGCTCCGTCTGCGTACTTGGAGGCTCACTCTGGCCGGGGCTGCCCTCCTGTCCCTGCACCCCCACAAAGCTCTAGGGGAGCCTGGGGCCAGTGAAAGGGGGCAGTGGGCAGTGGGGAAAAAGCACATGGGCTTGCCAGCCAGCCACCCCATCCCTCACGCCCCACAGAGATGTGTCCTCATGACCAGTGGCCACGAGTCTGCAAGCCACAGAACGTGGTCCTGACTTCCTACTAGGGGTGATGCTCTAGGGGCATCCTCAAGGCCAGCTCTGTGTTCCTGTGGCCGATGGGATGGCGCTGAAAGCCCAGGAGCCACCAGTCGGCCCCTCCCCCAACCTCCCCTGGGTGCTGGTGGTCACACCTGACCTCTGCTGTACGTTGGGCCTGCCACGGGTCCGGCCCCTGGGGCCACGTGCCCGTGTGCTGTGCCTGACAACCACGCCTTTCCATTTCTCCCTGAGGGGCTGGCCCCCGAGGACCTTGTCCTTCCCTGCGGCTCCATCGCACAGCCTCCAGGCCGACCGCCTCAGGGGTCCTGCTAAGAATGATCACTTCTCTTTTAATTGAAAGTGGAAACGCGCTCCGTCCAGCAGCACCGTTATTGTTTGGGATTGAATTTCAAGTAGAATAAGAATGAAAATTCTCGGCACTGGCTCATCTGCAATCATGAATCTCATCTGTTTGCCACACGGCGAGTCACGCGTTCGAGAATAGTCATGCTAATGGATTCAGAAATGTAATTATATTGGTAATTGGAAGCATAAATTGGCTTCTTCTGTGAGTCTGGATCTAAATGTTAGTGGCATGTATGCACGCACACGTGTGTGATGTATATGTGCATGTGCGTATACATGTACATGTGGAGTACCTCGCACACGTGTGAGTGTGGGGGTGCACGTGTGTACCAGTGTGCGCGTGCACGAGCGTGTTTGGTGTGTAATGTATGTGTGCATGGGCTCGTGCACGCTTGGTGTGCACGTGCACGTCTGTGGACACGCGTGTGTGTGAGTGTGGTGTACACATGCATGTGCACATTGTGCATGTGCATGCGCAGGCGTGCATGTGTGTACGAGTGCGCACGTTTGGCGCATTGATGTACATGTGCACGTGTGCACAGGCATGCATGTTTGGTGTGTGTGCACATGTGATGTGTGTGCGTGTTGTGCATATGTGCATGTGTGTGCCTGTGTGTTGTGCATGCACGCATGTGTGTGTGCGTGTTGTACATGTGCGCAAGTGTGTGCGTGTTGTACATGTGTGCGCGTGTTGTACATATGTGCATGTGTGTGCCTGTGTTGTGCATGCACGCATGTGCATGTGTGCGCGTGTTGTACATGTGCGCATGTGTGTGCCTGTGTGTTGTACATGTGCGTGTGTGTGCCTTCATGTTGCACATGTGTGCATGTGTGTGCCTGCGTGCGTGTTGTGCATGTGTGTGTGCCTGCGTATTGTCTTGTGCGCATGTGTGTGCCTGCGTGCGTGTTGTGCATGTATGTGCACGCCTGCGTGTTGCACATATGCACACATGTGCCTGCGTGTTGTACATGTGTGTGTGCGTGTTGTACATGTGTGCGTGTGCGTATTGTACACATGCACACGTGTGCCTGTGTGTTACATGTGCGCACGTGTGTGCCTGCGTGTTGCACATGTGTGCATGTGTGTGCCTGCGTGTTGTACATGTGCACCTGTGTGTGCGTGCATGTTGCACATGTGCGCATGTGTGTGCCTGCGTGCGTGTTGTGCATGTGTGTGTGCCTGTGTGTTGCACATATGCACATGTGTTTGTGCGTGTTGCACATGTGCGCATGTCTGTGTGCCTGCGTGTTGCACATGTGTGCATGTGTGCGTGCGTGAGTGTAGTACATCTGCGCATGTGTTTGTGTGAGTGTTGTACATGTGCGCACGTGTGTGCATGTGTGTGCCTGCGTGCGTGTTGTGCATGTGTGTGCGCGCCTGTTGTTGCACATATGCACATGTGTGTGCCTGTGTGTTGTACATGTGCTCATGTATGTGTGTGCCTGCACCCGCCCAGCAGGTATTTACTGAGGGAAACTTCTCTCACCGCACCCAGACCTAACCTAGGCAGATCAGAGTAAACAAGCAAGACTCCCTCCCTCGTTGGATGCGTGGCCCTGGGCCCAGCCTCATTCTTCTCGGTGACAGAGGGCGGGACTCGGGAGGGCCCATGTGCAGGGAAGACAGGAGCCCTCCCCAGGGATCTGCTCGGGGAACTTGTGCAGATTCTGCTGTTTGGGACAGAGTGACAAGTGATGGCCCCAGGCTGCATGGGCTTGGCCCTGGGCTCCCAGGAGGGCGATCCTGGGAGTGGCCACCGGGTCTCCCGATGCAGCCCCCAGGGCCATCCTGGACTTGCCCAGGGCCCTGCCCTCCTGCCCTCCCACCCGTGAGGCCGCGTCCAGCTGAGAGGACGGCAATGAGTGAGAAGGTGGCTGGTGCTCTTGGTTGCCAGGCAACATTCTCCAGGGCGACCCAAACCCCAATTTTGTTCAGGCACTAGCATTGTGCTTAGGGAGGAAGGCCCTTCCCAGCCCCCAGCTGATTCTCAGTCCCAGGCAGCCGATCCTGCAACACGGTCAGCTGTGCCGATGACCGGGGACCTGACCCGGGGGTCAGCCATCCTGGGGTCAGCCATCAGTCATCACCCAGCCTGGCTGATGGGGCTCAGGCAGAGACCGCCAGGGGCTGCTGGGAGACTGTGCTCTTGAGAAGGGGCAGGAGGAAAGGAGGGGCTCCCTGAGGCTTTCTGACGGTAACACCCAGGAATGGCCGCAGGGTCCCTGGTGAAATGCTCCCCAGCCTCCCCTCAGCCCACCCCCTGCCAGCCTGCTTTCACAATTATGGATGAGAGGCCATTAATCCCTCATCCTTCTAGCTGCTTTTCAGTTGGGTTTCTGTTTCGGAGCACGTTCAGATGGATCCAGGCGTGGGGAGAGTTTCATCCAAAGTTAGGGCTTATCACCTGGAAAGCTGCGTGGTTTCGTCATCTTGTCCATGTCACCATTGAGATGGCACTGGCCTGGTCAGGCGGGCTGGAGAGATCTCCCTCCTCATTTTCTGGGAAAAGCTCATGTAGGATGGGAATTCCCTTCCTGATAGCCTCTCCACACAGCCAGGGGTGGGCCAGGAGCATTCAGCGGCCACTTGCTCCTGACCTCGGGAGGCCCCTCCTCCCATCCGTGCTGCACGAAGGACATGGGACGTCTACACCCTTCCTGATGGCAGCACCTTCTTAGTCTAGGTCAAGGATGGCTTCTTGAAGTCATTTCTGCGGAGCTCAAAGCCTCAAGGTCAGGCCCTCCATGAGCTTCTCTGAAAGAGAGACGGGGCTGTGCCCAGGATGTTGCTGGGCTTCTGGGCCCAGCAGGGGGTCTGGGAGGCACAAATGTTCCCAGAAAATGCAAAAGTTCCTTTTTGTTGAGGGGGGGCCTGGGTGGCTCAGTGGGTTAAGCCTCTGCCTTCGGCTCAGGTCATGATCTCAGGGTCCTGGGATCGAGCCCCACATCAGGCTCTCTGCTCAGCAGGGAGCCTGCTTCCTCCTCTCTCTCTGCCTGCTTCTCTGCCTACTTGTGATCTCCATGTGTCAAATAAATAAATAACATCTTTAAGAAAATATTTAAAAATAAAAACTTCCTTTTTGTTGAAATTAAGCAAATTAAGAAGTGGGTCTGCGTGTCTATCTGCTGGCACAGCCACACAGACCTTGTGCCCACAGAAGGCTCGCTCTCATCTCTGCATCCCATCCTGGTGCATCTACATGTCTCTTGGGCACAGTCCCACTCACCAGCTCTGTCTTGGGCCTTCCTGGATGACCTAGAGGTGCTTGGCCAAGCATCTCCAGGCTGAGAGGGGGGCTTTCCAGGTCCAGCTGGAATGAGTGGCTCCCTCCCTTCCCGTACGGACGAACACCCATCCTGAGGACCTGCTCTGGTACTCCCTCATGCTCCAGCTCTCTGGAGAACTCCCACTGTAGAAAATCTTTTTCTTTTGTCGAGTCTTGAT
>ML103484.1:0-28428 GCA_003697995.1 Taxidea taxus jeffersonii
CTGTGCTCTAACATGCTTGCCCTACTGCGACGTGATGGCATCACCTGAGTCACAAGTAGCACGGAGACCCTCACTAAACACTTTGCCCTGCTTTCATTCTAAATTCTCACATCCCCCTGGGAGGTGTTGTAGAACTTGCTTCCTCTCATTCTTGAGGCAACCAAGACTCCGGAAAGCTCGAGTGACTTTCTCAGCAACAGACCAGTCACTGTAATGCCAGATGTTAAAAGCTGAATTGTGTTCCTTCCTTGAAAATCCCTGTGCTTAAGTCCTAACGCCCAGTACCTCACATGTGACTGTATTTGGAGACAGGTCTTTACAGAGCTGATTAGGTTCAAATGAGGTTATTAGGCTGTGCTGTAAGCCAGCATGACTGGTGTCCTTAGAAGATGAGGAAATTTGGCGGCAGGTAGGCACACAGGGAGAACACCCTGTGAAGATGAACCAGAGATCAGGGTGATATTTCTATAAGCTGAGAAACTCCAAAGATTGCCAGTAAAGCACCAGAAACCAAGAATGGGGTGTGGAACAGATTCTTTCTCATGTCAGAGGGAGGCAATCCTGCTGACAACTTGATCTTGGACTTCTGGCATCCCAGAACAGCGAGACAATAAATTTCTATTGTTCAAGCCCCTTGGTTTGTAGTACTTTGTCATGGCAGTCCTAGCAAACCAAAGCAGTGGGATTCAATTCCAGATCTATCTTGGAAGCACTGTGGTCAGCAAACCCCTACAAGCAGGCTGAGAATCAAGGACACATGCCAGCCCTGTGTTTATGATTTACTGTTCTGATAGAACATGCCTATCTAACAAAACTCCTCTGACTCCAAATGTTTATTCCAACATGCATGATCTCTCTGTTAACACAAGCTACCTCTGTGAAGATACCAGAGTTTCCAAAGAATAGTAGTCCAGGGGTGCCTCGGGGGCTCAGTCAATTAAGCATCTGCCTTTAGCTTGGGTCCTATTCCTAAGGTACTGGGATCAAGCTCCAAGTTGGCTACTTTTCCCTTTTCCTCTGCCTGCGCTCCTCCTGCTTCTGTGCTCTCGCCCTCTCTCTCTCTTCCTGTCAAATGAATAAATTTAAAAAATCTTTAAAAAATCATAATAATAATAATAAAAATAATCAAAGGGAAGGTCCTGTTTATTTATGTATACTACTGTATCTCAGTGCAGCATTAACAGTGCATATGATGATAGGAGTATGAAAATAATTCTTCAGAAAAGAATTATCCTACCTTCAAACCTGAGAAAATGCGCTTTATTGCTGCAGAAGAACCCATTAAGAATATTATCATTTTATGTTTATAGCATCCATGTCCACAATAGCCAAGTTATGGAAAGAACTTAGATGTCCATCAACAGATGAATGGATAAAGAAGAAGTGGTATATATATACAATGAAATACTATGCAGCCATCAAAAGAAATGAAATCTTGCCATTTGCGACGGCATGGATGGAACTAGAGGGTATTACGCTTAGTGACATAAGTCAATCAGAGAAAGACAACTATCATATGATCTCCCTGATATGAGGAAGTAGAGATGCAACGGGGGTGGGTGTTAAGGGGGTAGGAAAAGAGTAAATGAAACAAGATGGGATCAGGAGGGACAAACCAAAAGAGACTCTTAATATCATAAAACAAACTCAGGGGTGGGGGGGAGGGGTTCTGGGAGAGGGTGGTGGGGTTACATTATATGTTTATATAAAAAAAAAAGAATATTATCAATCTAAATGTAAGAGCATAAATGAGCCAAGTTTTATCAATTCCAAAAAAGTTTAGTCACTCTAAACAATGTAATTTCCTGAGACTCAGGGAGGTGAGCACTGCACAAACATTCTCTACCTATAGTCTAATTCAGGTGTATCCATCTGGGGAGCAGGGTAAGAGAATGCAAGTTATGGTGACTTATTCAAGATTCCTAGGAAATTGTCAGTCTCTAAGCTCTCCAAGATCAGAAAGGACATTGACTTCAGTCCATCATGGTATTTGGAAATATAGCCTAATCCCTGTAATCATCTTTTACAGACATTTCCCATTTGAAGAGTTATCAGGAATCAACAGTAAATGTAAACCAAAACAGCAAAGACCATGTTAATCCCTTTTTCTAGAGCTGTTTCATGAAATTGCTTTTAGGATGCAGAATCACCTTATCCTGTGCCACACTTCATTCTGAGGTGTGACCTAAGCAGGACCAGTAGAACTTTCCTTGAGTTTCTTAAGATTCCTTGCTCTAAACTGTGTTCCTTGCAAATGAAATAAATTCTGTAAGTATTTATTAAAAACCTGCTCCAGGGCAAAAACTGTGCTGGGAGTGGCTGGTGGCCAGTGGTAGAGGACAATGTTGACAGGGGATAGAGATGGTGCTTTGGAGGTAGAAAAGAGACTAGGAAAGGGCAGGTAAGGACAGCTGGACAAGATCCTTGAGCCCCACTGTGCCAGTTTGTCAGGGCCATTGTAACAAAGTACCACAACCTGATTTGCTTAAACAATAGAAATCCTGTGTCTCAGGGGCGCCTGGGTGGCTCAGTGGGTTAAAGCCTCTGCCTTTGGCTCAGACTCTGGTCCCAGGGTCCTCAGATTGAGCCGCAAATGGGGCTTTCTGCTCAGCGGGGAGCCTGCTTCCTGCCCCCCCCCATGCCTGCCTCTCTGCCTACTTGTGAACTCTGTCTGTCAAATAAATAAATACAATATTTAAAAAAAATAATAATAATAATTTGTCTCAGGTTCTGGAGCCTAGACTCCAAAATCAAAGTTTGAAAGTGTGGGTTCCATCTGAGGCTGTGAGGGAAGGATGTGTCCCAGCCTCCCTCCCTGGCTTATGGATGGCCATCTCCTACCTATGTCTTCTCACATGGTCTTGCCTACAGGCTTTTCTAACTCCAAATGTCCCTCTTAATGAGGAATTAACTTACTTACTGAATGAAGCTCCCCCAGTGATCTCATTTTAATTTCAATATCCTCTTTAAAGATCCTATCTTTAAATAAGATTGCATTCTGAGGAATTGGGGGTGAAGACTTCAACATCAGGACTTGAGGGACCACGATTCAACCCATAACACATACTAAGGCATACAGACTTTGGTCGGGATTTACCAGAGAGATACTCATCAGCCCCACGTGCAAGATAATGTTACTGTGCCTCAGGCTGAGGTGTGAATGGTTGACAGGATGAGTGAAGAATGGCTGCATTGTCTTATGAGAAGCATATTTAGGGGAGGAGAAAAATGCTCTGTTTTAAAGCATTTATGTTAACTTTTAAAATTGTTTTTATCCTTTTTTTCTTGTAAATTTTGAATCCCCAGCTGATTTTGTCTGGAATATTTACCACCCCAAAATGATATACATTATTGTCTTCCACATTAATTGGGGAATTTACAAAATTTACAAAATTCCCCAATTAATGTGGGGAATTTCCCTGTGAGGACACAGGGAAAATACTCAAAACCCCATGGAATGACCTGAAGAGAGACCAAACAGTAGAGAGCAGGGAAAATATTTTATAGGACAAAAACTTGGGGGCAATCGTAGGCAGCTTCATTTTTCTACAACTCAACTGGATTTCCATACCTTTGCACATGGAGACCAAAGACTCAATCCAAACATTTCCAGGTAAACATTGTTGTATTGGGGTTTTTAAGACTGCACCACAACCGCAGTCCGTGGTACTTTGGTATTGAAGCCCGACCAGGCTCATCTGGCATTTTATGTTTTTGTATCTTCACATCCTCTGCCTTCTTCATGTGTGTGTCTCTCTGTCAAAAAATTCCCTTTTTATAAGGACACCAGTGACATTGGATTAGGGCCACCTAATGACTTCACTTTCACCTGGTTATCTATGTAAAAACCCTGTCTCCAAATAAGGTCTCATTCTGAGGTCTTGGGCTTTAGGACTGCAACACATGAATTCTAGGAGTCACACTTCATTCTGTAACAGTTGGGGTTTCAGCTTGAAACACCCATGAAGTATTCTTTTTTCCAAGCTCCTCAACTTGGCCAAGAAAAGAGACGGTTTCAGTTTCCTCATTTATGAGGAGATGAGGGGACTGAACACGTGATAGATACCGGGCTCTGGATTCCTATGACTCACAATTACCTTAACATTCCTTAAATGCTTGCATTGTTTCTCTTTAAGATGAACCTGATTGATTTCTAGCTAGTGTTAAGGAAGAGTACCTCTGTATTCCCCTTCATTTAAACCTGAAGACAGTCCACTGTCAGGAAGCCACATTCAAATCAGTGCTCTGAGTTGAATCCAGAAAACTTGCCAAGAGCAGTGTCCTAAGACCACAGGTTTAGGCAACAAGTCTGTGAACTTAGGCAAACACCTGCAGAAGGGATTTGTTCTTGAAATTTGTCTAACATCTACCAGTTAGGGCTATTCCCAGTTAGGATGGCTGCTTGGCAGGGTGTTAAAAAAGGAATCCGGGCTTCCAATCCGAGAGCCCTTGGCCGAGTCCCTATTCTGAGATGGACTTGTGGTATGTAAAATTATTTAGGCCAATTAAAATGGTTAATGATTCCTACTCCCACCATAGGTGAAAATTAAACAAGAGGGGTGCTTGGGTGGCTCAGTCAGTTGAATGCCCAACTTGGTTTTGGCTTAGATCATGATCTCAGGGTCTTGAGATCAAGCCCCATGACAGGCTCCGCAGTCAGCAGGAGTCTGCTTGACATTCTCTCTCTTCCTCTCCCTTTGCCCCTCCCCACTGCTCATACTCTCCTTCTCTCTCTTTCTAAATAAACAAATAAAACATTTAAATGAGATATGTTCATTGACATTTAGGAAATGTCAAAAACAAACAAAACCTACAAAACTAAAATATGTTGTATCCTTTACTTACTGTACAATTGACATAAGGGTCTTCACTGAAACTCAGCTTATCATTATAGCAATTAAAAAGAAAAGAAAAAAAATGCTAGCTATACCTTCCTTCCCTCCACATTCAATGTTCCTATGTTAATAGTCTTTAATGAGGAAAGATCAGTATAATAAGCTATTCAGTTATGAGTTCATTTTTAAAGCAGGGAAAGCTGATTAATTTGTTAATGGATGAATGTACTCACTGGTTAATGAATTTTATAACTTGGTTAAATTCTGTACCTGTTCAATGAGGTTTTATTTTATGCATGTTCACTTAGCACAGATATTCATTTGACAAATTGTGCTTTAAGAATATTTATTTAACAGAGTTTCACATTTCCACATTGTAATGCATTTAGTGCCCCTGTGTGAATTGTGTTTTGTGGAAAGCAGTAAGAACAGAGGTGGTTATGCCTGCACTGTTCTTCCAGTCTCCAAAGGAAAAAGTGAGGACTCTGTTTCTCAGAACCTTGTCCTGTAAAAAGCAAAAGCAAAACCAAACGCAAGGCTAGGGAATGAATTAGTAAGCTGACTGATGCAGGCAAGTAGGAGTGATCTCCAGCATGTGGCCGCAAGGGGAGGATCCTTAAAAGACCCATCCAATATATCACTGGTTCAAAACTTTCACCTGTATGTGCTCAGTTTGGCACCAATTTTCGTAAAAAAATATTTAGTACCAATGTTGGCCAGGGACTCTTATTAAACACTTAATAAATTAGCTCACGTTATCTTCACAGCACCAATAATGGTGACATGACCCTTTTTTTACACACAAGAAACTAAGTTATAGATGAGATAAATTTTCAAAGTCACCAAGAAGTGATGAGGTTCAGGATTGCCCCATGAAGTCTGACCCCATGTGTCATTCATAATTCCTTGCACAAGAATGGGTGCAGGGTTAGAGTAGGTGGGCTTCAGCTCAGTAACAGGGCCACCTGGAAGAAAAGGAAAAATAGAAATGATGGTAGGTTACATTTACTGAGGGCATATTATGTGTCAGGAACTTTACATATAATAATATCCCAGTTAGTCCTCAAAGCCTCCAAGTCCTCATTTAAATAGGTATTGTTCTTATCTTACAGATTATGCATTAACTTGCCCAAATTCAAAGAGCTAACAAGTGACAGAAGCAGAATTCCAGGATCACTACCACTCTGCTAGACTCCCACTGGAGTCAGGGGCTGAGGCTGTCCTGTCTTGCCTTGAGCAGAAACAGTGTGGACACGGGATGTGTATTGTTCTAGAAGGATGTCCTAGGTCCACTCAGGAGCCAGGGTGTCAGAAAAGCAAATGGGGAAGTTGAAACTTATGGATTGTTCTTAGGGGCCTAAAATAAATATTTTGTTGGGGCATCTTTGTGGCTTATTTGTTAAGCATCTGCTTAATTTAATTTAATTTAATTTGGGTCTGGTCATGATCCCAGGTCCTGGGATCAAGCCCCACATCAGACTCCCTGCTTGGTGGGAAGCCTGCTTCTCCCTCTCCCACTCCCCCTAGTTGTGTTCCCTCTCTTGCTGTGTCTCTCTGTCAAATAAATAAATAAAATATTTTAAAAATAAAATATTTTATCGACCTTTTAGTCTATTTTTCAGTGGGCAACATGTGTGGAAAAGAAGTCTGAATTGTCATACTATAGAATGTAGAAAAACCATCAGCACAAATTTATGGTTTATGAAAGGCACCCATCATAACATGTCACAGAGCCCTTGCACCCTGGCCATGGGTGCATCCGGTCATGATGTGGTCGCCTAGTTGGAGGCCAAAACCTTTTGGAAGCTTGGAAAATGCACATGCATGCCAACATCAGAGCTTGTCATTCAGAGAGACATGTGAAGAGATGAGCTAGAGAAAAAAAATATATATATATTTTAGACATGATGACATGTTCAACAAGATTACTTTTGAGAAAAAAAAAAAAAGGATACAAAATTAAAAAAAAAAAAGGAATTGGATAAAGTGCATTATCCTTCAGAGAATAGTGTCATCCTTTCAGAATGTATGGCGACTGACAGAAAACAGTACCTGCCACAGGTATTTGGCAATACAGGTAATAACCAAGGTATCAATCCAGTGGGACTTTCCAGGTGTTCTCATATATTCCAAAGGCTCAGTTTAAAGATCAGTTAATCAAGGAAATAAACACAGCCAAATGAGTATTACATGAGAACTAAAATTTGATTTCTCAACAAAGCCTACATTTAATGGAGAGAATGAACAATGTGTTTTACTTGAAACAAGCTAACAAATGAACAAAAACCTGTAACGGTGTGCACTGATGGTAATAGTCATGAGTGGAATTTCTAAGTTCTAACAAGCCACCCTAGACTTTCATGGAAATAAAACAGTGGAAATTCTCTGCTAGATACTCTCAAAAACCCTGAAGAGCTTCGAGCACCTAACACCTTAAAGGCGCAGAGGTGGTGTGGGTGCCAAAGTCACGAAGTACCATTCTCGCACGTGCACAGCACCAATGGCCATTCGCACAAGCTGGCACGGAGGTAGTTTAGCTTCCTGACCCCATTTCAGCCCCACAGGAAGACTTGGGAAGGGGAAGCACGTTCTTCTCTAGTTGCAGAAAACAACCACAGAGAAGTTAAGGAAATCACCAAAGGTAACTCAGCTCCTTAGCAGCCAACCAAATGCTCACGTATGTTACTCTGAAGGTCATTTGATTCTCAGGACAGCATACTACTTCTCATTTTCAAGTTTAAAAATGGCTTAAACATTTTTTTTTTAACTTTTCAACACAGGTTCAGATAAAGAATGATTAGAGGTAGTGGAAGGAGAGGACGCTTCTCAGAAGATCAGACTCTAGTGAGAAAGAATGACTGCCTTGACTTTTCCCAAACTCTCCCTGACCCCACCCACCCACCCACCAGAACAAACAACTTCTGACATAGGCTGTGACATTAACTCAGCCACTAGTCAGGACTTGATTAGTAAGTTGATGGGAAATTTTGGGAATGAGATAACCAAGCTAGGAAATAAAAATGTTTCCTTTTGGGTCACAGGAATATAGGGAAACTCTAGACAGTCAACTCTAGACAGAGCTGCTGAATGGAATGTCCTGAGTCTGTGTATTGGAAATCTCACCATAAGGGAGGAGTAGAAAAGGCCATCATCTAAAGTGAAAATATTTTATGCACTTATGGGCAACAGATTAATGAGCCACTTGTTCAAATAAATCAAAGGATGGTTATAAATCAGGGTGGGATCTATTATTTATAAATGGCTTTATGTATTAGCTGATGTTCTAGGTCCTTAAATGTTAACTCACTTAGTCCTCCAAGAGACCCATGAGTTAGGAACGAATATTCTCATTTTTCTCATATAATTAAGCAAAGCTTCATGATATTCCGGGTGTCTGAGATTTCATAGCTGGGAAATGTTGGATCCCATTTACACTCACTCTGTCTAGTTTGCCTCTGGAGAGCAGGAGAGTGACAGGGCAAGCCTTCAAGCCCTGTGTCATTACAAAGAATGAAAGTTCTAGAGGTGTTTGCTGGAGTGAAGAAGTCTCAGGATATGATGGGTGTCGGCTTTCAAGTTAGACAAAACAGGTAACAGCAGAAATGCTTTAGTTAAAAGAGGATAGAAGCTGTTCTCCCCAAAATGCCCCAGAGCAAGTCAAGCCAATCACTCACTCAAGGTGGGGCAGTTCAGTGAGCAAGCAGAAAGAGCCTTGAGTCCAGCTTGCTGGGATAGACCCTCAGCTTTGCCAAGCCCTGGGTCTATGAACTGAGGTAAACCCCTGAAATTCCTAGTGGTGCATGTGTCTGTTTGGGTCCACTGAGGACCTGGTGTAAATATGGTATTAGACGTGTTAAGACATTTGTTGGAGGAGTGTATTAGTGTCAGGCTGGGGTTGCCATAATCAACTACCACAGAGTGGATAGCTTAGGCAACAGAAACCTGTTTTCTTACAATTTCTGGAGACAGCTACATTCAAGATCAATGTACTGGGCATTCAGGTTCCTGAGGAGAACACCCTTCTTGGCTCTGAGATGGCCACCTTCTTGCCATATATTTACATGGCAGAGAGAGTGTGATCTCTCTTCCTCCTCTTACTTCCTCTTCTTCTTCCTCTTCCCCTTTCCTTTCTTCTCTTTGTCCTCCTCCTCCTCATTTTTCTTCCTCTTCTCTTCTCTCTTCCTCTTCATACGGGGATACAGTCCTATTGGATTACGGATCCACCCTTGTGACTTCATTAAATCTTAATTACTTCCTAAAGAGTCTATTTCCAGATACAGTCACATTGCAATTCAACATATGAATTGTGGAGGAGGTCCCAGTTCGGTCCATAGCAGGGAAGGAGTAGGAGGAAATAAGGAGAACCTGCTGAAGTCTATCGGGCTGATATCCGTGAAAGATGAAAAGAAAGGAAGAAAAAAGAGGATGGATATTTGCAACACAGTTTCAGGGAAAGTTTGGCTGGGCTAATAGGTATTCTTGGGTCAGTCACCAGTGGGGGAGTTTTGCCACTCATTGGAATCGAAGTAGAATGTCCTGCCATTCTTGGTCATTGGGTTGGAAGTAGCTCAGGGGAAGTGTGGTTTTAGCAGACATGGTGGTGGATTCAGAGGAGCAGCAGCTGGGACTATGAGCAAATTGTGCACCCTACAGTGAGAGTACATTTCCCTGGCTGCTCTGTGCATAGAGAAGAAGGAGAAACTAACAATAGTGCATAGCTCAAAAGCCCCTTGTCAGGATTAACTGATTTAATATAAAGTGTATGGCTTAGTGCCTGGCACATGGTGAGCACTTAATAAATGTTAGCTCTTATTAAAATGTACTTATCATGCACTGTGGTCTTTGGGTGACCCTGATCTCTAATTACATATTCATCCCAGATTGGGCTTGTTGATCATCAACATCGCTTTACACTTCAATTAAATATACCATTGATTTTATTGCTTTGTAAAAATCTTCCAAGGAAAATCAGCATGAATGCTAGAAAAGGTTATTGCTCTCTAAGAGGGAAAAAGAACTCAATTTTTCTGACTTGAGGTTAGTGATCATATGATGCAATTGCACTTGTATTGGTTATTTATGTGTTTCCAGTTCAGTTGAGGTACCTTAGCATTACCAAGTCTGAGAATTAAATGGAAAATTCTAAGCCATCTGGTCAAACACCATGCTTAGATTTCCCAAAGAAATGACCCTTCAGCTTCTCTTCACAAGCAGTGATGATGAAAAACAAAGTGTTTCATAAAGTTGGCCTTTCTTTTTCTTGGACTGTATTCAGTCTCTCCTCTGTCTGGCTCTAGATCACTCTCTGTTCTTCTCTACCCAGTGCTTCTCTCCATGAGGCTGATTTCTGTAGAATGTATTCCTCCTTCTTGTTGGATTTAGCCATTAGATTTGGACAACATCCAGCAGGATTCTGGTAGGTGGGAGGAGAGAAGTTAGACTACTTACTTCCTTGGGTCCTACCTTAAGAGTGATATAGGACAGGCAGGTCCCTTGATAGAAGTCACTGTTCCTCTCAAGGCAGTGGATACTTGTAACTACCTTATCCTGCCCTTATTGGTCCAAATTATCACATTGTTCTTTGTGTTTCCCCCACAAGCTACCCAAACCTGTATAGTTAGTTTCATGGATAAGCCTATCTCAAGTTATCCCAACTTAAGTTTGCTGTCACCTACTGGTACCCTGACTGTCATACACTGTTCCTAACTAAACAGAAAGTTCCTTTTTATCCAGGTGATGGACCCTTTCTTCCATCCCTTGCTGTCAGATGGAATAGGTCTCACCTATCTTTCCAAATGGTAGCTCTTCAAGTCCACCCAGACTAGATCTCAATGAAGACCAAAAAATCTGGACACTGTCACTTTCTCGCTACAGATTTTGTGACAAATATTTTGAGAGGCATTTTTGTGAAAAACCAAATTTGAACTAAGTGTTTTCCCTAAATACGTTGCTGGGCTCAATATCCTTTGTATGCCTTCCATTCAAAAATATCATCCATGTCTTTTAACAACCTACTTACGTTTTTGGTCCTCGCCACTTTTAGAGGAAAAACACACTCCCTGTGTGCGTACCTTTGTGAGGCTACACTTTCTCCCTGAGTGTGTCGTAGGAAGCACAATAGCCTTTACTTTGTCCTCAGTTGACTGTGCTCAAGCTTCCTCTGAAGATGAATTATACATCTTTAATGTTATTAAATTTTTCATTTTAAACAACCAGTAAGAAAGCCAGGGAGGGGAGTGCAGGAAAAGGAGAAAGCAGAGAAAAGGAAAGACAGAAATCTACAAACCTCCTCCCCCCACATAACACCTAGTTACCAGTTTTCTGAGTGATTTATAGTCTTCTTTGTATACAGAAAAGTTTTTTTTTTTACTTATTGCAATTATATGCTCACTTTTGTGTGCATCTTCTGATTAACATTTTATTTTATTATTTTATTATTTTTTAAAAGATTTTATTTATTTATTTCACAGACAGATCGCAAGTAGGCAGAGAGGCAGGCAGAGAGAGAGGGGGAAGCAGGCTCCCCCCTGAGCAGAGAGCCCCATGTGGGGCTCGATCAAAGGACTCTGAGATCATGACCTGAGCTGAAGGCAGAGGCTTAATCCACTGAGCTAGCCAGGTGCCCCCCGATTAACATTTTAAGCATCTCCCCATATTTTTATGTTACTTTCTGAAAAATCCTCCATGCATGACCTGATACAGCATGGGATGTCTCTGCCACAAGCTATATAAACAGACCTTGCCATTTGATATGGAGGTTGTTCTTGTAAGCTCAGACTATTGGAAACAAAACTACCCAGAATGTCTTTGGAAAATGTTCCATTGCTATCTTTTTTTGTTCTTTCTTTGCTTTTCTATTCTGTTCTTTTCTTTCTTTCTGAATTAACCTTAGCTACCAAAACATTTAAACAATCATGCATCTCTAGCACCATGGAAAATGTAAGAATTTCTGCAAAATCCACATCTTGGCCAAAGAGATGTTGTCACCAATGCAAATCCTGCTAGCGTTCCAATTCTAGCCTTTCTGGCCTTGTTTGTTGTCTTGGATAATGTTGAATAAGTTATACAAACTATTACTGACCCAAGGCTGAGAAAGTTAATGGTTTAGAGAGTGTACTTTCCAGACCAGAATTTGTGCCAGACTCTGTGCCAGATGGGCTGATGTTTATAAATTTTTAAATGAAATCTCTCTTTTTATATATTTTATGACCAATAACATTTTCATTTTATATACAAAAAATATAGCAAAATATGTTTTAATAGACAGTTCTGTTGGGGCACCTGGGTGGCTCAGTGGGTTAAGCCTTTGCCTTTGGCTCAGGTCACGATCCTAGGGTCCTGGGATCAAGCCCAGCATCAGGCTCTCTGCTCAGCAGGGAGCCTGCTTCCCCCTCTCTCTCTGCCTGCCTCTCTGCCTACTTGTGATCTCTCTTTCTGTCAAATCAATAAATAAAATCTTTAAAAAAAATAGACAGTTCTGTTGCTTTCAGTATCATTATTACCATACTGCTTTAATGCTGTTTCTATTCATAAGTCTTTGTTTTGGGTATTGTTTCCTTAAAAGGGATTCATTGAGGGGAACCTGGGTGGTCCAGTCAGTTGAACATCTAACTTGGTTTAAGCTCAGGTTGTAATCTCAGGGTCATGGGACCAAGGGAGGCGATGGGCTCTGTGGTCACCATGGACTCTGCTTGGATTTTCTCTCCCTCACTCTTTGCCCCTTCCTGCTGTGCATGCATGAGTGCACGTGTGCACGCTCTCTCTTAATAAAATAAATTAATAAATCTTTAAAAAAAGAGAGATTCATTGCAGCAGTTAGCCAGCAAAAGACTCTGATCATTGTTAAGGACCTTAATACATATTGTTCCATTGTTTTCTGGAATGTTTGTACCATTTGAATTTGTATGAAGTCATCTTAATCTATCAAGAGATCTGTATCAGTGTTAAACATTACATACATGCAAATTACACATATATGTTTACTTATAAATTACATATAAGTTAATCATATATGATCTAAATATCCAATAATTACATTTACTATTTATCAATTATACATGCATGTACACATACATTTACATATATAATTTGAATGCATATGATATACATTACAATAATATAAACTGCATATATAAATATGTACACATACCAATTACATGTATGTGTATAATTTAAATATTTAGTAATTAGACAGGTGGAATAGTCTTTCACTTTTGTTACAATTAATTTAAAAATATTCCCAGAGCATCTGAGCAATTATATATATTTTTGCATAGTAATTATTTTACCTTTGGGGAGCATACCTTTTTCCCTCCTGCTCCTAGAATTGTAGGCCTTGATGACAAGTGTCCCTACTCTTCCTCCTACAGTTGGCCACACCACCCTTCAGTTTCCCAGTGTTCAGATTGAAGAGAATAGATAGCATGGGAGCCACAGAAAGAGAATATTCAACTTGCAACTGGTTGGTAGTTATTGGTTCTAATGTTCCCATTTCACCCTCTCTGCTGTGGTTTGTGGTTTTGGCTGATGCTGAACCAGTTACATACATGGTTACTGACCCAAAGTTTCAGGGTATCAAGTTTTGAAGTGTAGCCCACTAGAACAGATACGATGTTGATAGGTCTGATGCTTGCAAGATATTCAAGCAAAATCTGAATGGAGTCAAAATCTATGAGCCAGAGTTCCCGATGTGATGGGGAGCTATTCGACCCACATCCTTTGTTCATCTGGGTCTTATGATGAAGAACAAGTGACGATGCTTGAGAAGGAAGACATTAAACCCTCTGTGCGTGCTCCTATGCCTGGTTCTCCCAGTTCTACCACCTACAAGAACTAGTCGCAGAGAAATGGCACTGGGACAGAACACACTTGATTTCATTGCCAGTCTTTGCTCTGCACCCAGATGAAAGATCAGGAGTTTGTGCAGAGCACAGCTGAGCTGAAGAGATGGGCCTGAGTGTGGGATTTAGCAGACAAAAGCAAGTCCACAGCCTCTTCCAGATGCTTCCTGTGGGTCTTATCCTACAGCACCTTTTCTCACCTCAGAGCTTTGCACTTCAGTCTCTGGCTCCTTCTTAGCACTCAGACCTCAGCCCCACATCTTACTCTGCCGCAGATGCTGTCACTGGCACTGATAATCCTATGTAAAGGCCCCTCTCCTGCGCTGTGATCACATTGTCCTAGGATGTTGTCCTTGAAGAAGTGGTCACCCCTCAAATGTGTGTGCATGCATGCTCACTTTGTTTTCTGGGCCCCCAACTAGATCTCAAGCCCCAGGAAATCTGGAATGCCTCTTTCCTGTTCATCACTGTGTGCCAACACCTCCCATGTATTAGCAACCATATAAATATTTGTCAAATGAATAAATTAATGAACTGATGGATGAACTGAAGGACAAAGCCCTGCAGGAACAGGGTGCAGGACTGAAGCACTCTGCAAGAGGAAAAAGTCACGAGTAATCCAAACAGTGGCCTATAGAATGAGGGAGGGGTAAAACTGGTCTATATGAAGGAATATGTTATTGCTGGCAGGGGGTAGCATTACCTGTGTATGCCAGTGATAAAAAGCAGACCCACTTTTACTTGCTTTCATTATTTTTCTAATTTAAATTCAATTAATTAACATATAGTGTACTATTAGTTTCAGAGGTAGAGTTCATTGATTTATCAATTGCACATAACACCCAGTGCTCATTACATCATGTGCCATCCTTAATGCCCATCACTCAGTTATGCCACCCCCCACCTGCCTCCCTTCCTGCAACCTTCAGTTTGTTCCCTAGAGTTAAGATTCTCTTGTGGTTTGTCTCTCTCTCTTGACTTGTTTTATTATTTCCTCCCTTCCTCTGTGCTCTTCTGTTTTGTTTCTTAAATTCCACATATGAGTGAAATCATATAACTGTCTTTCTCTGATTAGCTTATTTCACTTAGCATAATACCTTCCAGTTTGATCCACATCATTGTAAATGGTAAGATTTCATCCTTTTTGATGTCTGCATAATATTCCACCATATACGTGTGTGTGTGTGTGTGTGTGTGTGTGTGTGCGTGCGCACGTGTGCATGCACACACACACACACACACACACACACACACACACACACCACATCTTCTTTATCCACTCATCTGGGTTCTTTCACTATTGTTTTTAAACTCTGCAGACACTGTGCCCCTCAAGTCAGCACCTGGGGCAGACAGCTCCCTCTACCTGCCCTTGGTACCACTAGATTCAGAAGTAAGTCCTCCTCCAGGTGTGGAGAAAGAACTATTAAATGTAGGCAGGTGGAGGAACACCAATATTTAGCCACCCACTATTAGCTATTCAGTAAATATTTATTGATTGCCTGCTATGAGACTAGTGCTGTGTGAGGCAAATGAGAGACAACCCAACACGGGCAGAGTGCTGGGCTTTGTCTGGCTGGGGACTCTGGCCAGAAGTGACCATGACACAGAATGGAATTTAAGTCTACTCCACAGGCCCATACTTTAAAACCACTTTGGAGATGTTGTGAAGGTGTTATCCCTTTACCTATGAAGTTAAATCCAAAAGGTGTGTCTCAGCTGAGTTCTGAAAGTCTCATGGGCCACTATAGCAAGAAGAGGAAAATACTTTGAGTAAAGAAAGCATAGAGGTGTGAAAACTTATGGTCTGTTTGGGATTCCTGGGTAGTGTGCCTGGCATTCTCATGATTTGAAATAGGGCTGAGTGCATGGTGGAGTAGAGAAAGGAGACAGGCAGGTAAAGCCAAGCTTGCAAAATGCCTTCAATGCTACTTTCAAAAACCAAAAACCAAAAAGCAAACTGGCCTTCCATCAACGATCCGCCAGTAAGGGGCGTGGTTGCCCTGTGAGGATCACAGCCAATGTAGATAAGCTGAATGCCATGCAAATGGCAGCCAGCCACGGAAGTGGAACTCCTGAGATATCCACCTGCTTTCTGCATCCCTGCTCCCATCCCATATTCACTGCCATTTATTAAACATCAAAAACCCATTCATCGGGGCTCCTGGGTACCTCAGTCGGGGAAGCGCCCTGCTCTTGGAATCTACTCAGGTCATATTCTCATGAGTTCTGGGATGCAGCCCTGGATAGGGCTCCAGGCTCAGCAGGGAGTCGGCTTGACGTCATGATCCCAGCGTCCTGGGATCGAGTCCCACATCGGGCTCGTTGCTCGGCAGGGAGCCTGCTTCTCCCTCTGCCTCTGCCTGCCACTCTGTCTGCCTGTGCTCGCTCTCTCTCTAACAAATAAATAAGTAAAATCTTTAAAAAATATTCATGTTTATTAATGACAGTCTAGAGTACATCACAGAAGGGCGGCATTTAAAAACTGGAGGTTGTTTGAATGACAAGATTGCCAAGGAAAAACATTTCTCCACATTTGAAACCCTCTCAATTCCACCAGCTCCGTGGCTTCGAAACAAGAGCTCAGGGTTTTCAAACTCCAAGTATTTTTCAAAGGAAGGGGACCCAAGCTTGAGATACTCCAAATATTAACTGTTGCTCCGTATGCCATGAATACGCCAGGGTCTTTGTCAGGAAAGGTCCATTTTCTCTAGTGCAGTGGTAGTGAAATACGTAATGTGCTATGATTATGCATATATTCAATGCATATATGAAAATGATGCACGTGCAAGCACAGGGAGCAGAGCAGAGAGAAATGGAGGACAGACTCAGTGTTGTGTGACAAGGAGAATCTGTTGTAGCAGGAGATGGTCCTGGGCTCAAACCCCAGCTACAACTTCTTCTCCTCCAAACAGTCATTGTCAAGATTCATAGAAACAGAACACACCAAAGACATCAATTCTGTGTCCAAACAAGGTCACATTTCCATTTAGTCTAAAATAATAGTGACATTGAAACCTTAGTGTGTGATTGCAGGGTTTTGGTTCCTCTTATCAATAACTTCCAACTCTCTCTTCCACCCCCAGCAGGAACATATCACATGCATATCACCTGCCATCACTGCCTTGCGGGTTGCCTGTCTGCTGAAGCCCAGGTTGTATCATACAACTTGAGGCTTCCACAATAGCAGAACTCCTGGGTCTCAAAGGCTTTGTGTGCAAAAACTTGTTTCTAGCTCACATGAAATCCAAGGAGCATCCAACGACTTCAGCACAATTGTCCTCGTGCCACTTGTCACTGCTGTGGCTAGGGAGGATAAGGGGCTGGACAGTGCACCAGGAGTTACTATTCCTCTGGACCCTGAAGAAACTCCAATCCACCAATAATCCCAAAAAATCTCTCATGAAACCAGCTCGTTGGGCTGCTGTCCTCCATGTCCCCTTTCCTGAATACTAATCTCTGGAAACAGATTTTTCAGCAACAGCTCCCTTTCCCCAGTGATACAGTGCAGTTTGCACACATTCTACATGGATTTCCTCTTGCCAGTCCTTGCCAAGGACCCACCGGAGACCCAGCTGGCACTGACTTAGCCACTCCCACTGTGAAATGACTGACAGAAGTCCCCCATGAAATGAAAAATAGCAAGCACTCTCAAACCATCGCTGAAGCCTCCACTTAAACTTAACTCCTGGATGGTGGGAGTGACTTTTTGAGAATGAGGTTTGTGAATAGATGGCTCTCAGGACAGAGGGAGATACTCGGAAGGAGTCCTCCAGTTTCCTCATCTAAGAGCATCACAAAATGGTCACAGCTTCTGAGAGATTGTTTTTCTGGCTCCTATCCAGGATTATTAAAAAAAAAAAAATCTAAGGCACTAATTTCAGTTAGAGCAGCCTGTTACTTAAAATCTTGGTACATGGCCAGAAAAAAGGAAAGAAAGAAAGAAAACAAAGGAAAAAGAGAGAAACAAGAAGGAAGGAAGGGAGGGAAAGAAAAACAGACAGTATGGAGAACAGACAAAACTCCCCTTCTTGTCTCACCTACAGTTGGTTACAATATTGTAGAACTTGCCAGGACCTTCAAGACATCTAGTTCTATGACCTTTTCCAGAGAAGGATATCTGAGCCTTGGAAAGGTGGAGGTATTTGTCTCAAATCACAAAGCCGGTGAATAGATGAGCTAAAAATTGGTGCCTCACTCTGCACAGCCCCATGTTGTCTAGAGAAACGCCAGCTCCAATGAGTATCTTTCACAGATTTGCAACAGAGATTGTAGCCACAGTGCTGAGAGAGCAGAGCTTGTCAGAGCCCCTGGCCAAGGGCCAGAAAAGCAGGGCTCTGGAAAGGCTTGGGGGGGCCAAGGGGAAAAGGGGAGCCTCCCATGTGGAAGGAGTCTTGGCTCTCCACTGAGGAGCACAGAGGAATCCTTCACAGGAAACGATTGAGAAATCCCTCCAAGATGGTAAACAACTCCAAGTGCTTAACTGCTGGCAGAGGATGAAATACTGATGTGAACAAAGTCAATTAAATGCACTACTTTGTTACTTTCATTTTTCTTCCTCCTTCCCTCCTGTCCTTTCCCTTTCACGTCCTCTACCACTTCTCCCTGTCTTCCCATCTTTCTTCTCTTTCTTCCTCTCCTCTTTCTTTCGTAAACCCCAAAGTGATTTATCTCTTCAGATATCTAAACCCTAGCTGTTTAGAAATCCCAGCATTTATCAATTTTCCATGGAGTGTGTGGTGGTGCCCATATTGCAGAGATTTTGTGTGTGTCTTTGACAGTCCTTCACTATGCCTTCCCCCCACTAATCAGTACATTTGTGCGGTTCCTTTTTTTTTTTTTTTTTTTTTTTTTTTTTTTTTTTGAGTGGGGTTTGGGAGGAGCAGAGGAAGAGAGGAGTGAGAGACAAAATCCTGAGCATGCTTCACACTCAGGGCAGAGTCTGATTTGGGGCTGGATCTCACGACCCTGAGATCATGACCTGGGCTGATATCAAGAGTTCGATGCTTAATTGATGGAGCTGCTCAGGCACCCCAAGTTTATGTCGTTCTGAATAGATGCCATAGCTAAAGCATGGAGCTACTAGTTGGTCACATAGACCTGGATTACAATCCCAACTCTATCCCTGCCTGGCTGTGTGTCCTTGGAGAAGTCATTCCCTGTCTCTGAGTATCACTTTCCACAGCTGACCACAGGGACAAAGCACACACCGCAGGGCATCATGAAGGTGAAATACGAGATGCTTCTCATCACCCAAGTTCTCTGTCTCTTGCTGATCTTTGGAGTTTGCCTTCCTGTTCTCTCTGGTGTCCGTTTCTATGTGCCAGATGAAAGAGATGATTCATTTATTCATTCATTAAGTAGCAACAGCATAGACCAGGCACTGCGGTAGGCCTAAGGATTCAGGAATGAAGAGAAAACACAGAATTTGAACCTAGAGATTTGAACCCAGCAGTCTGACTTAGGCTGTGATTCCACCATCATGGGATACTGCCTCAAACTCCATTAAACAGGGAGGCACTCTCAAGTATCGCTCCTCAGATCCAAATCACAGAATGACATTGAATCATTTGGCGTGTTTCAGAAAAAACTGTGGCTCTTAAAAAAAGAAAAAAAAAATCAGATTCCCAAAGCCCAGGCCTATCCCTGTGACTCAGAATCTGTTGGAAATAAAGTCTTCTTTTAAACTTTAAAAAAAATATTTTATTTATTTATTTGAGAGAGAGAGAGAGACATAGTGAGAAGAAGCACAGTGAGGAGGAGAGAAGCAGGCTCTCTGTGAGCCTCTGGGAGCCAGGTGGAGGGCTTGATCCCAGGACCCTGGGATCATGACCTGAGCCCAAGGCAGATGCTTAACCAAATAACCCACCTAGGTGGCTCCTTAATTAAACTTTTCTAAAAAGCTCTCTGGTGCCTTGTATGTATAAGCCATCATTAGAATGATGCAGGAGCAGAAGGAATTTAAGACAACCTTTAGGAATCTACTGAAGAATGGGGGCTGTGGCCCTTGGTGGGATGGAGGCAAATCCAGGACCATCTGTCAAATCTTGGGTCAAATATCTCCTATCCTGTACTACCTTCCCCAGTCCAGGTGACCGTCATGCTCCCTTTGGACCCTGTCCTTTGTCCCCCACTCTAGCATGGTTTACAGGTTGAGCTGTGGTCTTCCTCCATCTCTGTCTCCTGCCACTTGTCACACTGTCTTAGCCATTTGTTTCCATTTTGCACACATCAGAAGCCTCATGAGATGTGTTGAAAGAATGTCCAGAAGTCCTTCAATAGGATGCTACAGTAGGATTTCAGGGTGCAGACAGAAAGACCCAAACTGAAAGGCGAAGACAAGACAGGATGGTCTGGGAAGGAAAGAAACTAAGCGCACACTAGCCTGACTTTTCCAGCTCCCATTTCTCAAACTGCCCTAGGGCTGAGAATCTGAAAGAAGTCCCAAGCTGGAAGAACTCCTTAAAACCATAAATTCTATCCTCACCACCTCCATTTGCAAAACAGATGCTTTCCCTTCCAAAGGCCCCTGGGTGTGGCTACTACTGGGTGTCCTTCAAAGGAGTCCATTGATCCTCCTTTTATCTTGTGTTCTAAACCTTAGACACCCCTCAGAGATTTAGAGTCTGCATGTTGGGGCACATCAGAGCTCTGTCTAAAGCCCTGTGAGGGGCTGAATAATGGCTCCAAAGATGTCCACACACTAATCCTCCAGAACCTGTGAATATGGCACCTTACATGGCACAGGGACTTGGCTGATGTGATCAAGGTAAGAATTTTGAGGTAGGGAGATCATCTTGAGTTATCTGAGTGGGCCCAGTAATCACAAGGGTCCTTGTAAGAGGGAAGCGGGGGTCTGAAGAAGAGCGGTGATGGGACCCCACTAGCCAAGGAATGAGAACAGGCTCCAGCAGCTAGAAAAGACAATAGAAAAGATTGTCCCCTAGAATTTCCAGAAGGGACAACTCCCGTGTCATACTTTGACTTGAGCTCACTGAGACTGACTTTGGACTTCCAAGTTCCAGAAACATAAGATAATAAATGTGCGTTGTCTTATGCCATTAGTCAAGTGTATGGTAATCTGTTAGTGTTGATAGGAAATTAGTACAGGTGCCTTTCTGTATCTTCTGGATTCACAGAAGCTCACTTGTAGGAGAAAAACCCATTCCTACACAAGACAGACACTCTGGGACCTTACTGTTATTAAAAAAAAAAAAAAAATGACTCAAAGATTGCCTGTGTGCTTTGGCACCTACATTGTTTACTTCATGGCAGGCTGAGACCCGTTAGCTTAAAAGCCCATGGGCCCCTAACTCAAATTTTTACACATCCAGTTATTTTTAACATAACCAAACAAGCAGATTTTCAGCCATGTGGACACTGCCTGCTTTGTGTACCCCGGAAAATCTCACTGAGCAACTGTTAGCCCTTGATAAGAGACAGCCGTGTAGTTACAAGTCCCCAGGCAGCTGGTGCCCGTCCGAGTTCTCGGACTCAGAGACTCCTGGCTGTGCTACTGAGTGACATCCCCTAGACTTTTAAGCTCCATTCAGACATTCAGACCCCCTCTCCCCCAAGGTTCCCTGGTCCTCCTCCACTCTGGATGGCGAACCCTTTGTTATGCTGTATGCTATATGCAGTCCCCCCACCCTACACTGTACAAGTGCCACTCGGTAAATGATCTTTTTCCTTGACCAGCCCCAAATCCCTTGAACCCTTTACACCTAGAAACCCCTCTTAGGAGAAATCCCCCCATGCCTGGGACTTCTTTTGAATTACTGAACTATTGTAGAAATTATACTATAAACTCTAAGGTGTCAAATTCTCTCTCTATAAGACTATGCATATTTGCACAATTAGCTCTCTATGAAGTTAAATATAGAGCAGTCCTATTTCTAGTTCTATAACTTTTTCACACTCAACATCTAGGAAGTTGGTATATGAGACACAACAATACCTCTTCAGTCACTTTGCCCATATGACTGATGGTAAAAATGAAACAAAACAAACCAAAAAACCTGGTATTTTAATGTGCCTCCCACCGTTAATTTGTTCTTTCAGTTACTTTTTTTTTTCTTCATTTTCCCCAGTTACTTTTAATACAGGTTAAGCACATTATCTGTCTTTGATCACTAAGGATCTCATTGTTTTAGCACTTATTTCAAACAGTTTGGCCAGCTAGGCTCAATCTACAATGGTGAATTTTTGTCAAACAGAACTGACAAGGCCATGGGTTAATTTTCACTGTGGAAATATTTGATCGATGATGTGCATACCTTGCAGTTGTGATGTTGAACACTTCCCAGGTGTATAGGGAGCAACATTATCTAGACAGACAATAAAGTCCTTCTCAGGATGCGAGAACTTGAAAACTGTGTACAGTAGCTTAAACGACGACTATGGATGATTTGTTTGGTTTGAAGCTAAGCCATAAGTTAGGCACATGAAAAGTGGGTGTAATTAGGTCTGCTTCACATTATCATGTTCGTTTCCCATTTATAAACTGTCAAATAATGCAACAGTTGGAAACTGGAATTGTCATATAATGATGGTGCTAGAGTTAGCACTTTACGGAAGTCCTTCAGCCTACACTGCCAATGAATCAAGAACAGGGTTGAGCTGCTTGCAATTAAATACAGCCCAAGATTGGATTTTTATTCTCCTTTTTTGAAATATATATCAATATTTCAATTTGAAATATATATCAATATATCAATATTTCATGTATATATAATATATACCTATGAATATTTTCATATATATATGCAATATAGGATCATCAATTACATTGAAAAATGTGTATCTGTCACTACTGTCATTTACAAAACTTTGTCATAACCTGATCAGGAACTTGGCACTTACTAAGCAATGGCTCTCATTACTTCCTCTCTTGACAGCTCCTGAGAGCCTTTGCTTTACTTTTGGTTTCTAAGAACATGCTCATTCTAGACCTACCATAGAATTAGAAACATACAATATGTGTCCTATTCTGTCTGGTTTATGTCAATTAGCATGTCTTCCAGGTTTGTCCATGTCTTAGCACAGGTCAGAACTTTTATTAAGATTTTTATTTATGTATGTATTTATTTGAGAGAGAGAGAGAGAACACAAATGGAAGGAGGGGTGAAAAGAGGGGAGGGAGAGAATCCTAAGCCTTACTTAGGGCTTGACTCTTTCTTATGACCCTGAGATCATGACCTGGGCCAAAACCAAGAGCTGGACACTTAATTGACGGAGCCACCCAGACATATCTTCCTGCCTTCTCATGGCTGAATATTGTTTCATTTATGGTCAGACCATGTTCCTTAATCCAGCCATCTACTGACGAACACTTGAGTTGCTTTTGCCTTTTGGTGATTGTGAGTAAGATTGGAGTCTAACAAATAAATGGGCACAGCTAGGATACCCCTTGAACACCAGAACTCTTTAGGTTTATTTTCCAAAGTTGCCATACCCACCCCCACCAAGGAGGGAGGGGGGGTACTAATCAGGTAAGACATTGTACATCATGAAAGTGGAGAAACTGAATTTTAAAGGAGAGATTTGGGCAAAAATGAGAGATATGGGAGCTCAATGCAAAATAGTCATTTTGTGTCTTTGGGAAACAGTTAAGAACCTTTTCCACTAGAAAGGTAAATTTCCAAACTATTCAGTGGAAGAAATTTTATTTTTAAATTACCTCTAACTGCATCTGTCATGTATAGAGAGGAAAAAAACAAAGAGACCCTTCAAACTTTTCTTCTTCGTTATCAGAACAGTTAAAGAAAATGAACAGACCTATCCAGGTAATCATCTCAAACATTGTGTTTGTTTGCCATGGCTTGGATTTAACTGATGGTTTATATTTAAAGGCACAGAAAAACTCACTGACCTCGGATGTGTCGGTTTCGATGTTCATGATGGAAGGTGATAGTTGATGGACGATTCTACTACCAACAGTGAGTTTCCATTCACAGATCCTTTGGACAGGTCTGCAAAGGGTGAATTAAAAGAACTGTGAATGTGCATGTATCAAATGTCTACTCTGTTCCTGGATATGCTTCTTAAGATGCACAGCAATTCCTTAAATAAAATCTTATTTCCATTTAATATATGAGAGAACTGACCCTCTGAGATGGTTAATCAAATTTGTCCAGAATTATTCACATTTTAAATGATTATGGCAAAATTGAGAAACCCTAGCATTCTTACTTGGAAGCAGATAAACAGATAAATAGAGGGAAAAATGTAAATCACAGCTGAATTGGATACTTGAAGTGCAAATCAGAACTAGGTACAGTCTTTAATTGTGTGGAAAATGCAAATTGCTACTAAAGATAGAACTTCCAAATTAAGGAAAGTGGAAATGGAGTCTGTCATGCATTCTTTTTTAATGCTGTGTACAGCTTTTAACACACAGTGTTAAATGTCTCAGCAACATTATCTTGTGTTTGACAAATTATCTAAGAAGTGTGTAGGTCTGCCAGAGTTTCCACCCACATAAGACAAAGTTTTCCATGCTGACCCCAGTCCCCAGTTTGTTCTGAGCAGATCCTTTTTTCTCAGATGGTTTGGTTGGGCTCTGTCAAAACACAGTGAAAGCAACACAGTGTGCATGCCTGTTTCCTACTCATGGAATGAGTGACTTATGCAAAATCACTCAATCTCCATTACATATGAGCAAAAGATTGGGCTGAAAATAGTCAAATGCCTTAGGTCAGAATAGTTAAAATTACATAGCATGCCCAAGGACTTACGATAATGACACCTTACATTAGTATAATGGACTCTGAAGTTCATGAAAGCTTATACCTATATTAATCTCCCTTTCAAGAATGACCAAATATCCATTAGGTAGGTGTTCTGTCTATCTTATTGTCAAGGAACAGCCAAGTATGGCAACTAGTGTCTAAAGAGGGCCCCCCTAGAACCACACCCCCTATTATTTAGCTCCTTATGTAGTCCTCTCCATACTGAATCTGGGCTGACCCTATTGAAACAATTAAATATGGCAATCATTTGATACAGAACCCCTGCAACTTTGGCTATGGTGTTTTGGAACACTCACTCCTGGGACAGCCAACTGCCTTGTAAGAAGTCCCACCAATGATCCTAAGTCTGCCATGCTGCAAGGAAGTCCAAGCTGGCCACGTGAAGAGAGTGAGACGGTGGTGCCTAAGCAGCCCCAGGTGCTGCAGTCATCCAAACTGAGACATCAAATGTGCAGTGAAAGAAGCCTCTTGGACATACAAGCCGGGCCAGTCTTCAGACACCACCTGTCCTAGCCACTGCCTGACTATAGGGGAACACCCAAGCAATACCTGCCCAGGTGTTCCCAAAGCACCCCCAGGACTAGGAGAGATAATAGATTGTTGCATCAAACTACTACATTTTGAGGTGGTTTCTTACACCAAGTTGGTAACTGGAGCACCAAGTCTCTTTAGCTTTTGTCACTTTTCCCACTGTACCAAACACGTGACTAAATGAGGAATGTAGCTTCCCTAGACCACTATTAACTAGATATCTGCTTTATGCAAATGACCATGTGAGGCACTCTTTTCCACCTGGGGTGCAAACTGTCAGGTTGGCAGTTAGACAAGTGATCGGACAGACGCCAGACAGTTGTCCTGAGTGTCCATCTGTTTTTTGCTATTAACTCTGTGAGTGTGACCAGTGACTACTTCTCCACACCCTCACATTCTTCATCCATAAAACAAGAAAATTGACTTAAATGATTTCTAAGAGCCTTTTGAACAGCATCAACAGATAGCAACTGGTTTTTTCCCCACTTCAGTTTTTGGGTTAATTATCAAAAAGATGTAACTTGATTTTAATATTCACGCATATAGATACACACACATTCGTGAGCTGGAAAAATCTGGAACCAAGATGTTGACAATGATTATCTCTGAATAGTCTTACTTGAAGGATCTGATTGTCATACAATAGACATGTATTCCTTGGGTAACAACCTTGGGTTGGGTTTGTTTACAAGCAAAATCATAAAAAAATGTGAGCTTAAGCCAAGATGAATGGCAAGAAAGTAAACTTGTCTTTGCATTAGTTATCTACACATAACAAATGGCTGCAAACATAGCAGTGTAAATGGACATGCAGGTAGCACCTCGCTTTCAAAAGGACAGGAGTTTGAACAAGCCCTAGTTAGCTTTGCTTCCATCTCACCAGGCAGCTCCTAATGTTTCAGCCAGAATGTTTTGTCATCTGGAGCTTGGGGCCCTCCTCCAAGTTCACAGGCTGTTGGAATATGGAGTTCTTTGCAAAGGTGGGGCTGTAGGCTTTGCTTTTCTTGCTGGATATTGGCTGGTGGGAGGATAGGGGAGCATGGGGAGTAGGACCACTCTCAGCATTACTGGCCCCTACAGTCTCTGGCTACACTGACTCCTCTCCTAGGACTCTCACATCATGGTAGGTGACTTCCTCGAAGCCAGTAAGAGACTCTCTCTCCAGTCCACTGTTAGTCTCATATATCACATACAGTTACACACTATTGTCTTTGACATACTAAGTAACCTAATTAAGAGAGTAGATATCCCATCCTATTTGTAAGTCTCATGACCTTTCAAGGGGTGAGGCCTAGACAGGTTGTGTTTAGCCAGGGCTGGGAGCATAGGGAAACTGTTCATGAATTCTGCCTACTCTAGTGTTTTGCTGGTATTTGTCTTAAGATCCTGATTTCTATGTTTGCCTTCTTTGTGCTGTAGCCCTTTCCATGGGCAGATAGGTTGATGAAGGTCTCTTTTGCATTGAAAGGGAAAGTAGCCTAGAGGTGAAGTAGGCTAGCCATAAAGACAGACTACCCAGGGAACAAACCTGGCTCTACCAATTACTAGCTGCACAACATTTAATAGCAATGTGTCTTGGACTCCCCAGCCATAAAAAGTTAATAGCAGTACCTGTCTCTTAGGCTGATGCAAAAATTAAATGAGATAATACCTGCTTAGTTTTTGGTAAACACTCAACTATTATCCTATTACTCTCTAGAAGGGATGACACCTATCATGAGAGCTGAATTACTTTGCAATATAAAAAGAGTGTTTATAGAATTAGGATCTCTTTTATTTTCACATTATCCACAAGCCATGTAATACTTATAGGCTCTGTGCAAAGAAGGTATCATTTATCCTATCCAAAAATTCAGAGAGGGGAACCACCCAACATCACATAGCTATGGAAATGGCCAAGCCAAAACACTAAATTCAGGTCTTTAGAATCCAAGGTCAGTGGTCTTTCTTTCCAGTGTGCCAACATGAGAAAGTAGTATGAGGCTTGTTCTTCATGATAGCCTGTAGTAGAACTCAGATTCACAGAAGAAAGCTAGGGAACAGAAGTTTAGGCACAGGAGGTCTGAATTTTAATAGCCAGTTTGGAAATGTGATGGGTTGCCTTGGAGCATACTAGGTTCTCCATTAGTGCAATATTCAGAACATGTTGTATAGTAGGGCATAGTGGAAAGAGCCTGGGCACCTCCATGAGTCATTTAGTTGGTAAATATTTGTACCTTCTATGTCAAGCATTGCCCCATTTGCTGGGAATATTATGGTCAGCAAAAGCATGGAGCTTGGATTGATTCTTTGCTCAGAGATTTGTCAGGATTTAAATGAGGCAGTATATTGAGAAGTGTTAGAGAAGGTGTTCCCAGAAGGCAGCCAGACCACAAAGCTAGGATAAGGTAGAGGTTTTCACATCAGATTACCTCCAGGACATACCAGGTACCAGGCACTGTGTTAGGTCCCAGCGTGTTGCAAACAAGAGGGAAGGACATCTATGAACAAGCTCCACATGAAATATTCAACAAACAGTAGAGATACAATGTCCTATAACATAAGTAAGTTGGAGCCATGCCTTCATATTTGTGAGAACAAGGAAATTTTCAGGAAGGGGGAGTTTGTTTGGTATTCATGCATTAACATCATTTTGACAGTCTGATAAGCCAAAAAAAGAGACCCATTACTTGGTAATGATTTCATGTACTATTATATCCAGCATTTTTCTGTATCAGTCAATAAAATAGAATTATTCCCTCTCATCTTTCATTTAACTAGAATGTTAAATGTGTGCTGGTCATATTTTCTACATGAAGTGCAGAGAGACTAAAAAATTTCTGCAAGTTGACTATCTTAGATTGGATGCCCAGAAGCAAAGCCTAGTATGGGGTTCCCTGTATTCTTGGGCAAGTCACCTATAGAGAATGGGATTACAAAAGAAATGGGTAAGCCAATGAAGGACACAGGACAAAGTAGGGAAAGAAGATATGAGAAGTGGGGTTTCAAAAGTCTGGCATCAGCTTGATAATTCAAGGAGTTCTGGAGCATGAATTGTACCACAGAGGTCATTCTTCCCTAGGACCAGCAAGCTGGGCTGCTATCCCTCAACCCTCTGCCTCTCCACGTCTACCAATCATTAGTCACAGGCAACCCCCAAGAAAGCAAGGAAGCTGAATGAGCTCAACTCCCCAAGCACCTTCAGGTAAGGCAACTTCTTCAACTCTGGAAAGTCCTGCAGAAAGCAATATAGGGTGAGCCCTGAGCGGCCAATTCTTTTGGTAGGTGGAGGTGGGACACTTCCTAGTAAGGGGATCTGGATGTGGTGCTAACAGCATGGCTACAGTCCCTTAGTGAAAGTGGATAGGGAGGCCAAGGCTGTGGATGCCTGCAGACCAGTTCAAAACCAGTTTTGGTCTGTTTCCTAAAATCCTAAATGCTTATAACCACTATGCCATATCCCCACAGAGTTTTTACTTTTTTTTTTTTTTT